>ML259904.1:129097-183633 GCA_005239495.1 Nicotiana undulata | reverse complement strand
TTTACATTACTGTTCTTATTTATGCTTTCCTGCCTTACATACTCAGTACTTTATTCGTATTGACGTCCTTTTATTTGTGGATGCTGCATGTCGTGTTGCAGGTTCTGATAGACATGTATACACAGCTCCCCCACCACAATAGGCTTTCCAGTTCAGCGGTTATAGGCAAGATCCCTTCTTCAGACTTGCCGTGGTCTTGGTATGCATTTTTGTTATAGATGTTATGGGTATGTCGGGGCCCTGTTCCGGCTATGTTGCATTACTTATGCTCCTTTAGAGGCTCATAGACAGGTGTCAACTCATGTATAGTTTGGTATGCCTTGTTGGATAATTTTTGTTGTATAGTCTTTCATGGCAGCGTTGTAGCTCGTACCTTTTATGTAGTTTCTTAGCAATCTTGTCATCCCATGTGATGTATGTTCATGATCCATATCTACCATTTATATTGATCTCGTTATCCCTTAAAGATATTAAGAAGGTTAGATAAAATGTACGTTGGTGCTCGGCAAGTATGGCCCGGGTGCTAGTCATGATCCTCCAGTTTGGGTCGTGACAATTTTGGCCAAGACAGTGTATGCTATCAGACTTATTGGCCCCGGAAGCTTGATGATGCTCTTTGAGCTTACAGGACTGCCTTCAAAACCCCAATCTGTATGTCTCCGTACCGGTTGGTGTATGGCAAAGCATGTCATCTTCCAGTGGAATTAGAGCACAAGGCACTATGGGCATAAAAGAAGTTGAACTTGGAATGGGATACATCTGCAAATCTTAGAGTTGATCACCTCAATGAGCTAGATGAGTTTAGATTTCATGCATATGCTAGATCTTCTCTATATGAGGAGAAAATGAAGTATTTGCAAGACAAATATGCCAAATACCGGGAGTTCAAAAAGGGAGACTTGGTGCTTCTTTTCAATTCTAGGCTTCGTCTCTTCCTGGGTAAACGTAAGTCCAAGTGGAGTGGCCCGTTTGAAGTGGTATTGGTTACACCCTTTGGTGCTCTTGATCTCAAAAACAAGAATGAGGAGAATTTTTGTGTGAATGGGCACCGGGTCAAGAATTATCTGGGTAAATTTGAAGATAGCCACGTGGTGGCTTTGCTGAAATTATTTGAGCATGGTAACATGCGTCGTGCCGCGACGTTAAATCAGGCGCTTTTTGGGAGGCAACCCAAGTGTTTTCTTTTCTTTCTTTTTGGTTGTTTTTGTAGGATAGATTTTTTGTGAGCTAACCTGTTGTGAGGTTGATGTAGGACTTGATGGATGCAGTGTTGGATCAAATTTGGAAAATTAAGCAAGATGGAAAATTTCGCTGCAGCGGTCACAAATCCGCTGACAGCGTTGACCAAACGCTGTAGCGGAATATGACCGCTGACAGTGATCTAATTGGGGCAAAAATGCAAGTTCTGTGAATCTCAAAACCGCTGCAGCGAACACTTTTCCGCTGTCAGCGGTGGGATTCAGCTGCAGCGGTGAAATTTCACTGACAGTGGTGAAGGCCAATGCCCAGCAGTTTCAAAAATTCAAAAGCGCGGTCAACAGTAAAACTCCGCTGCCGCGCTAGGTTAGGGGTGGGCATTCGGTAATTCGGTTGAGTATTTAAGAATTTCGGTTCCGTATTTCGGTATTCGGTTTATCAATTGTGTATACCAAATACCATACCAAAATATTTCGGTACGGTTCAGTATTTCTTATTTTGGTTCGGTACGGTTTCGGTTCGATTTCGGTTTAAACCAAATCTATGTTACGAGGCTTCTGCTTATTCAAATCTGTAGCTCTTCGACTTTTGAAACCAATACAACTTGTATTAAACTGAAAATGGTCAGTGTATCTGTTTGTTAAATGGTCTTTATCGAAATAATGTTAGCTAAATATTCAAATTGAAATAGAAGTAACTATCTCACTTTTTAATTTAAAGTTTGCAAAATAAGTCATCGAAAAGGAAACCTTTTCTATTGATTCTAAATACTTTTCTACTCATAGTTTAAGATATCAATTTCACTTTTTTGTTATATTAGTAATAATACGAGAAATATTAAATTAATAGGTGTTTTGGACTTTGGGGGTGTGGGCTTAAGGTTATTGGGCTAAAAATTAAAATAAAAAAACTTGGGCTTGGACTCGAAATACCAAAATCTATACCGTATACCAAACCGAAATACCAAAATTTTTGTACCGAAATAAACCGAAATACCGAAAAAACCGAAATTGAAATACCAAATTAATTCGGTTCGGTTCGGAATTCAGTTTTCCGAATTTATGCCCACTCCTACGCTAGGTAGGTCGGTTGGGGTCCCACTTCCTTAGTATAAATACTGAGGGACCCCCCTCTTTTACCCTTTTCGCTCATTTACTTACCTCCCCAACATAGTTACTACTTTTTCTTTTCACTGTTCATCCAAGGCCCTTGTTTTTCACCTATTTGCATCCTACATCTTCATCTACTACTGGTATGTTCTCATGATTTGTTTTTAGTTTCATATTTATTCTTAGTTTTAGTGTGTTTTAGTGTTTTTTTTATTCTTTGTTTAGAGTTAGTGGAGCCTTAATTGCTAAAAATGAATCATCAATGTGTGCTACAATTCTGGGGTAATGATTTCTGAGCATTTATGTGGGTGTAGGGTTCTTCATAATTGTGTTTCATGTGTAAATTTTGAAAAATTTGTAGAACCCTAATTCTGTTCCTAAGCCCTCAGTGCCCGTTGTTGTAGAACTCCGCTGCAACGTTTCATAATTTCGCTGACAACAAAGTCCTCAAGCTTCACATTTGTTAACCCTAAGATTCCGCTGCAGCGGTCAGGAATCCACTAACACCGGTTCTGTTTCCGCTGCAGCAGACAAAATTTTGCGGTCCGCGCTTCTCAAGTTCAGAGAAGTTAAAGCTCAGGTATCCTCAGTTACCGCAACAACAGCCAAAATTCCGCTGACAGCGGTGGCCAAACGCTGCAGCGATCTAGTTTTTCGCGGATAGCGTTTTGAACAATCAGAGAAGGGGTAGTCTGATCCCCCAATTCCGCTGCAGCGGTCAGAAATCTGCTGACAACGGTGACCAATCCGCTGCAACGGTCATTTATCCACTGACAACGGATCTCTTTCTGTGCACTGTTTCCCTCTCTGTTCTGTATTGTCTAAGCTTCAATTGGGTACCCATGTACTATGTTTTAACAACTTTTGTGACATGTTTTTAGAGAATGGTAAGATCACGGGAGGAGCTCACAAGCAACCCGGGAGAGGCGACCCTTCAAGGGGTCGGAGCAAAGGAAAACAACAAAATCCCTTGGGTCCGACAAAGACAATAGGGAAAAAGCAACAAAGAAAAAGGACAAGCCCTGAAGAGTCGGAGCCTAGTGAGTATGTGCCCTCCCAGGAAGCTTCAGAGGGGCAGAGTGGAGTAGCCTTAGCAGTTTCATTGTCAAAGCCAAGGAGACTCGTCAACGAGCCCACTAGCTCTGAGTCTTCTGAGGATTCTTCTAGTCACTCAGCTACTCCTGAGGACACAGGTGCAACAACCTAATCGGCATCCCCTCCTTCCATCAACCTTGACAGATCAGATGAGGCACATGATGATGGAAGGGGTGGTGACACCCTAGTGCAGACTGCTGGAGTTATCAGGACCAGAAACCCATTGGTGTGGCAGGACCGGTTTGTCTCTGAACCGGCCTACCACCAGTTTAGAGAATGGTGTCCCCAAAGATATCTCATCCCTGAAAGGCCGTTCATCATCAAGGATCTCCTACCCCTCAACCCCAATGTGAGGAAGCAGTTTATAGAAAGGGAGGGGTGAGACTTCTTTACTAGCAAAGTGGAAGATTCTAATGAATATGTTGTGAAGGAATTTTATACAAATGTGGCCCACACAAAAAGGGACACATATCTTACTAACGTTCGCAACAAGAAAGTTCTGTACAATGACAAGATATTTAATGACTATGCGGGTTTCACAGATGAAGATGAGACTCGTTACTTGGAGAAGGTGGATATGAAAGATTTGGCTTGTCCATGGTTGGCCTCAGTCATAGCTACCCCGGGGACTACACTAACATGGTTGGTTGCAGGCACCGCCATCAAAAGGAACACACTGAGTTTTGAGGCCAGGGGATGGGCCACTTTTGTTTGCAGCACGATAGACCCGATACTCCATGACAGTGACATGCCCCTTTCTAGGGCGGTGATAGTGGGTGCTATTATGGATGGTATCCCGATTAACGTCAGGAATATCATGTCGAGGGTGATAGACCGGATTGAGCAGAGGAATGAGGCCTCATATCCCTTTCCCAACCTCCTCACTATGTATTTTCGGGGCAATGAAGTTGAGGGGAGGGATTTTGACACTACAGTGAAGCCCCGGTCTGCTTTCTCATGGTATAGTTTGAAGGGGTCAGACAACCCTAAGGCGAAAGGGAAAGCCACCACATCTTCAGCCACTGGTACTTCCACTGCCACAGAGCCTTCCGCTGTTGCTGAAGGCTCCATTGCTTCTGAGGGGCCCACTACTGGTGCTGTCCCTGAGCCTCCATCGGATCCTGCCATGCCCATACTAGTCTCAGTGCCATCATCTTCCACTTACCCTCAAACGACTTTGAGGGTGTCTCAGACTCTAGTTGGTATCACCAACTGGCTGCAAGTAGCTTCTTCCAAGCTTTCTGACCTTTCTACCACTGTTGCAGCCCAGTCAGCTCCGACACCTATTGTATTGCCTCCTACTCTGGAGAACACATTGAAGAGCTTGGTGGATAACCAAACAAAAATCATGGAGACATTGGATAGACAGGAGAAGGAGATTCAATATTGGGGAAAATATGTGAAGAAGATGAAGAAGTCTCAGGATGAAATGAAGAAGGTACATGTGAAGATTCCGGAAACTCAAGCTGCCTTGAAGAAGGAAGTGGCAAAGGTCGCAACTGCGGGGGACATCCCCCTTGATCTATTGTTGGGAGAGCCAGAACCCACTGACCAGGCCACACATGCTGAGGAGGCAGACCTTCTACCGGCCCCAGTTCGTAGGAGATCCATCTCGCGGACTGATGACATGGAGATTCAGTTCGAGGAGCTCGAGGGCCTGACCTCCGTAGTGCCACAAAACTCTGCTACCACTACTGGCACAATGCCTTCTTCACCACCTCCAGTTGATCCTTCACCCATGCAGTCAGAGGCACCATAGGGAGTTTCCTTTTACTCTCTCTCACCCCTTTCCCCTGATCTATATTTTTGGCTAGTTAGCATTGAGGACAATGCTTGTTTTTATTGGAGGGGGTGGCTTCTATTTGATAGTTGATGATTCAGACATTTTCATGATTTTGGGTTGTAATAACTGTTGATACTATTTTTATTTCCTTATTTACATTCCCGTAATTTTTACTTTTGGTATGTATATATTCAGATTCCCTATCATATGTATATATTCATCCCCTATCCTAAATATTCATTTCTAATTTTCGAATTTTCTACCTTATAACTTCTTTAGCTTTTTCCAATTGTAGTTTAACTTCTTATTTCATTTAATAGCTTCTTTTTATTTATTTATAACTTCTTCTTTACCTTTTACACTGTCAATAAGCCCCTGGTTTTCTTAAGGCCACAGTTCTTTCCAGGGGTGGAAATTGTGCGAACCGGGTGTATCTTCCCTACGAAAGACAGTGTAACGACCTTCTTAAGGGATTGATTCAGTTTTTTATTTTGTTTTTGTTTTTGTTTTTGTTTTCTTTTGTTTCGGTAGTAGTGAATAAATGTGATTCAAACAAAGCTTCACTTGGCACCAACAAACTTAACTTTGACCTCATGGTTAAAGACATATTACAAATGATGCTAGTTCTAGTTGTGACCCTAAGAGTCTTGAGTTGACTGAAACTGTCGTCGGGTGGTGTACATGGCCATATTTGAGTTTTCAATTTGAACCAAGGTTGTTGTGGGCCCTCGACTTGATACTCTTTAACAATCCTGAGGTTTGTGAGGTGAGGTTTGAAATTTCATATCCCGAGTACCGTGCCTAAAAATCTAGAACTTGCCCCAAGTGTTTTTCTAGGTAAAATCTTAAGTGAGCTCGACTTGTGAGATGATCATAGACCTTCCTTGATTCCCTACTGAAATTGAAAGGCTTCCATAGCCTACCTTGACAAGATCCCTAGTCAACCCCTTTTGAGCCTGAGTCGATTTGTTCAAAAACCACATTGTGATCCTTCATCCGTTCTCTAATGACCCTCTCTTGTCACCCATTCTTTCCTTGAGCACTCTTGATGAATAATAGGAAAAAATCATAAGTTTGGGGGAGAGACGAGGAAATGCATAGAGATGAAAGGCATTGTAATAAAAGAAAAAGGGGCAAAGAAAAGGTTGAAAAGCAAAATGAACCAACAAGAAAAGCAAAAGGTTGAAAGGAAAAGCAAAGATTGAAAACGACTTGGAATGATGAAAAAGAAAGAAAAAGGAAGAAAACTGAGCTCCAAGTAAAAGAAAGAGCAACAATGAGTCTCTCTAAGTTCCCCAAGAAAAAGGTGTGACTCAAAGAGTCAATAAAAACATGTGCAAGAATTGTGGGAAAAAATTTGGAGCGCTTAAGGAGAGATGTTCTACCAAATTTCATCATTACCAAATTTGATCCAAAAAGCCTCCATTACATCCCGACAAAGCCCTATAGGATCTCAAGTTGAGTGAGCTTACAATAATGGTGATTTACACGAGGGGAAAGCCTATGGTACTTAAGGTCGGACTTGAGGCATTCTTTTGAGAGTGAAAGAGAGAAGCTCTTTGACGACTTGAATCAACTCTTGAAGCTTTGGTGTTGCATTAGATCTAGTGAGCTAGAAAATAATTGCATAATGTTGTCAATAATGCATTTGTGTTGAGGGTAATTGTTAGTCCCAATTGAAGCTTGATGAAATCACATCTTAATGGCTGAAATACTTTCTCTTTTCTTATTACGGAGGTGGGAGTTATTTTGTTTGCTTGAGGACAAGCAAAGACTTAAGTTTGGGGGAGTTGATAACAAGTGATTTGTGCTTACTATTTACTCCCGTATTCTTAGGTTTTGAGGTAAATTTGACTAAAGTACTCCCACGTTTTGATGCAAGTTGTTTAAATTGCATGAATTGAGTTGAATTGTGAATATTGAACTAAAAGGACTCAAAAAGGAGCAAAAACTTGCATCATCCCTGTACCCAGCAGAACCGCTGTAGCGTTTACTATTTCGCTGCAGCGGATTTTTGGTCGCTGCCCCGTTGCCAACTTTAGAAAACATGTTTTTGAGGCACTGATCACTGCTGATCGTGCTACTTCTCCACTGCAGCGGTTTCTCCACCGTTGCAGCATTCAATATTTCGCTGGGAGCGTTTGTTAAACTTCAAAGAGTCAACCAGATTGGGGTGTCATACTTTCGCGGTCAACGACAATTTTCCGCTGCCCCGTTTTAGCCATCACTGCGGCGTTACAAAATTCCGCAAGGAGCGGAATGAGGAATTAGAGAGTAGTAAAATCCCAAGACCTCTGCAGCGACCATTATTCCGCTGCAGCGAAAGCCAACCTGTCGCAGCGCTCAGAAATACGCTGGGAGCGAAATCTCCGTAGGGGCAATTTTGTCAAGTATTTTCAGCCTAATATAAATACATCTTTTTATTATTTCTAAGGCACGAGCTGTGAGGAGGAACACGTGAATAGTAGTTTTTGTCTGTTTTGAGTAATTTTAGCCTAGTTCTTACAATAGTTCTTCAATTTCTATCTTGTAATTTACATTTATGAGTTCAATTTCATCATCTATTTTAGTTTCTTCTTCAATTATGAGTAGCTAGACCCTTAAGCTAAGGTTGTGATCCAACCCTAGTGTGGGTAACTAATGGGTATTCCATTGTAGGATGATTTTGTGTATGCGTGTTTGATTTTTAGTCTAATTTGTGTATAATTCTCAGATTTAGTGGTTGCAAACACTATTTCATGCCTTCATGACTAGGTTTACTCTTGAAAAAGATGACCCAAGTCTAGGTAATTAGGCTAACAAGGTATTTGGGGTGAGATTAAGAGATTGATAGCCCCAGTAAAGGGTGGATGCTAGAGATAACTACACCCGACTTGAGCCATATCATTTGATTTATTGAAACACTCAATTGTGCTTGAGAATGCCAATTCGGGCAAAGTCAACCAACTTACCAAGAGGTATTGGGTGAGCAAATCAGCATGAGGTTATGTCATTCACCCACAATTCACAAGGTTATTTCCAATTTTAGACCCCATTAGTCACTCGCCTAGGAGTAAATCATAGCCCTAGTCCTTTTAATTAACTGAGAAAATCCCTAAAAATATCATAGTTAGCTAGATAATAGTCTCTTTTAGTATTAACCTTAGTATAATTCCAAAACCTTTATGATGAGAAGTGTAATTAAGAACTTGAAACACCACTAGGTCATTTAGACACTCAACTCCCATATACATAGCTCTATGTGGAAATCGATCCCGACCCGTTCGGGTACAAGCTGCTTCGACCCCTACCTTGCTACTCTTTAGTGGTATGGGTGGGCGCCGATCGCCCTCTCACCTCATTTCTTCTCTGATCAAACCCTAGCCGCCGTAACCCTAACCCTCTCCGATTTCGACTCAAACATGGAATCAATCCATGATCTACTTACCTATTTTGTGATACTCTATCATTATACGCATGTTTGTGGTATTACCCATTTCTTGTCCTATTTTTGGCAAGAACTACTTCTAAAAAATGGGCCGATTTACTTCGGTTATGTGAAGACCTGTACGATCTTTCATCCATGTAAATGTTATATTGGAAGATTCTAAGCATTATTGGGTTGATTCAAGTTATCAGTCCCAACTAGGGTTTGATATTTTCCCTTTTTTCGTTACTGATTTTTGATTGATACTCTTCCCTTTCTTGTGTTTGATTTATATTTTCCTTATTATTGTTTAACCTACTGTATTTCCTTTTTTTAACTTTTTATTTTCCCTAAAATTGATTCTAATTGATTTCTACATGCCATCTTTTCCTTATTTCGTGTTTAATTTATCGTGTTTCCCTATTTTATGTGTTGAATCTGCTACTATATAAACCCCTACCCTAAAACCCTTAAACAAACTTTTGAATCTCCTAATCCCTACTATTGTTTTCAGTACTCTCCTCTCTCACTCACTCACTGTTTCACTCGAACACTCTATAAAATTATTGAATTCAGGGCCGGCTGAAAGCCAAAGCCATTAAACAACCTCCTCCGATGCAAGCACTGCTCGAAGCCCATTTTCGAGGCTCTTGTGAACTCTGAAGCATCAGGGACCAGGGATTTTTGCTATTACACTCTTCACTCTTTTAATTCTGCTAATAGTTAGTGTTTAAACCCTTGTAATGTTCAACTTTTTTTTATGCATATATGTTTGGATTACATGGGTATGATCTAGCTATGATAATGTTCAATATTTTGTTTTCATTATGTGATAACTAACTCATGAGATAGTCTATTGTTTGTGTTATGCTAATATTATGATTTGCACTTTGTGATTTCTTGTCTTCTGAAATGGGTTCTATATCATTTAGCATCTGAGCATGTTTAGTTTTGAATCCCAGTGAAGGTCCATGTTAACATGAGCCTGACTACTGTGATTGTATGCTACAAAATTTCTGCATATTGTGTTTGGATACTACCACAACTCCATGGGACCCCCCCCCCCAACTTGAATAAACCTTTTAGTACTTAGTCTTGTGTATACTGGATTGTTCTTTGTGTATTAGCCCTAACTCTATGGAATGTGGCTCTAAAGTCTCCTTTAAACATGTTTCATGCTATCCTTATTTTCTAAAAGACAAGTACTCTATTTTTCTATTAACTATGACTCTGCTCCTATGTTAATATGTTTTTCAGTATGCCTTGGTTAATTTTCCACCTTATCCTTTCAGTAATGATAAAAATGTGTGTATCCCTACATCATGTCTAAGTACTGATTAATATGGCATTGGGTTAGACTTGACTTAATTTAGATCTTTAGGTTTCAACTAGTTCAACTTCATGCATCTATACATGATAACCTATGTATGTCTGCAAACCTACTTTCTTCTCCTTATTCCTATGAGGTTGTATGTGGTACTTTGCTATGTAAACCTTGCTGAACCTACTGGCCTGCTTGACCAGTTGTGCTGTATGCTCAATTTGGTAATTTCTGTCCACTCTCCTTAATTGCTACTCTGATATTCTAAATTCCTGCTCTTAGCCGGCTGAAAGCCAAAGCTATCTAGTTTATATTGTTGTCCTCCCTAGTGTGAGCACTGCTCGGGGTCCAATTTAGGCCCTTGTGAACTCTGACACACTAGGGCTTGGTCCTAGTCATTCCCTCAACCTAAAAAATTGTCCTTAATACTCTAATGTGTACCTATATTGGTTGTTCCAAGTGGTGCAACACTTGGTGCTGTGTCTCATTGAGTTGATATGGACCCTTCTATGGACCTGTGATCGAGTGATTCTTTGTTGAAGGCTTAAGTATGCTATGTAAGAGATATTGAAGGCCCAATAAGGCTGGGTATTTAGTTATTTTATTTGGGCCTACTGTGGGCATGTCATTATTATGTAAATATTGTTACTTTACTCATTAATTGGGCCTGTAATAATGTCTTTGTATAAACGATTAGGGTTGTTAGTAAAAGGTGATGAGGTAGATTCTAATATTAATATGCGATAACATGCCTATAAAATAAAATGATGCGCTTGCTTTTTGTCGTTCATTCTCTATGCACACCGTAGAAATCATGCCATTAGTAAAAGCACACATTTGCACTACTTTTTTCTTAGCAAAACATGGGCTCAAATGCCTCAATATCTTTGTTGATGTATGTTGTTAGAAAACCTGCCCATAGGAAACAAATATCGTTGAACTTTCTCTTTATTTGCATTGCTGCAGCATATCCATTAGAAATCATGCCTATAGGGCTCTAATCATTTCATTTGTTATTGCATCCCATTGTTCACCTAGAAAATCTGCCTATAAGGTTAAGATATAATAATAAAATCAGGTTCCCAAGTGCTAATCTTTAGAAATCCTGTCTATATGATGCCATTGTTCACCTTTATAATTGATAATGACGCCCCCTTTCAACATTGTTCATCGCCCACTTAGGCCATTACCAAGAGTATGAGCAATTCTTGGTCTTTCTCGGTAGATGCCGCTCTCTTTATTACAGAAACACCTAGGCACAACATCTACATGATTAATAACTAGGAATCTCCCTTCTTAATAATAAGTGTGTAACAACCTATACAATACTGTCTATGAATAACGTTGGTTCCTAAAACTGCTTGCATGCCTATCACATAGATCATGTCTATAGGTATTCAAGTTCCTTAATCTTGAACTGCCTAACATAAAAACCTATTTCACGTGCATTTGTTGTTTAAGTGAGGAGGCTAACTTGAGCCTTTAATTGCCTATATGTGAAGTCCAATGTGTTTTTGTGTGTCGCCTAGTTTTTGACACTTTCTGACTAACCTAAGTGAGGTCTAGAACCACCCAAAATAGAGGTCCAATGCCTCCTGGACAATAGGTATGGGACGGGAAGTGCACGCATAAGGTACGATTTATAATTGAACTAATGAGCTTTAGGTAACAACTTAAAGATAGTAATCAAGTAGCAGGAGATGATAGTTTGTACCTGCTGAATAATATGAGTAACACCCCATCTCGAGGGAGTTACAAAGTATTATTTATGTTGTACGGGGTGATCCTGTAGGCTAAAAAACCTAGGACCCCCATTGTATTTCCCTTTTTCTTTTGAATCAAGTGTTTGTACTCATTTATTCAAAGTCTTTTATTACAAAAAATTCTCAAACTTCTTGCTCTCTATATCTTTGTCTATCTGACTAATTCACATAATTCAAGTTCGGCTGGGACCCACAGCTGTGGACCTCGAAGAGTGCCTAACACCTTCTCTTCGAGGTAATTTTGAGCCCTTACCCGATCTTTGGTGATGCAAACTAGTTGAACCTGAGTCACTTGCAAATAAGTGCCCTAACGCACCTTAAAAACCGTTGGGTAGCGACTCTCCTCTTTTAATACTTCCTTAAAAGAGTTGTCACATTTTGAAACCCGATTTCACGAGAAAACAGGGCACGACCACATGGCGACTCTATTGGGGATATTTAGGCTCTTGCCATAGCAAATTTGGCTTATATGAATTAGTTTTTTCATCGGCTCCCGCCTATACCACTAAAGAGTGGCAAGTACAGGGGCTTTTACCCGAAGGGTCGGGATCGATTTCCATAGGGAGCTATATATGTGGGATTTGAGTTCCTAAGTGATCTAATGGTGCGTTGTGTTCTCAGTTGAACTTCTCATCAAAGGGTTTTGTAATTCCACTATGGTTTTAAACTAATTGAGATTGCAAATTAACTAACTATTATATTTTTGGATGTTTTCTCAATAGATAAAAGGGACTAGGGCTATGACTTTCTCCTAGGTGAATATTTGACAGGATCTGAAACCTAAGGCAAAGACGTTATGTTGGGGATTGGGATATAGCCAATGCACGGAAATACTCACTCTATACCTCTCGGTAGCTTGAGTGACTTTGCCCTAATTGACTCTCTCAAGTCCAATTGGGTGTCAAAATTGTGCAAGCAATATAGGCTCAAATCGGGTATTACTATCTCTAGGTTTAACCCTTTAATTGGGACTATCAATCTCTTGATTACATCCCAATTCCTTGTTGGACTGATTTTCCTAGACTCAAGTTCTCTTTCTCAAGAAGAACCCAAGTCAAATAGGCACCAATTAGTGTTTGCAACCACTAATTTAACATGAAAAACACAAATCAGTCCAAATATCAACTACCCATAAACATCTAAACCTTAAATCAAAATACCCATCAAATACCCACACTAGGTTTGAGTCACAACCCTAGCTAATGGGTCTAGCTACTCATGATAATGAGAGAAATCAAAGAAACAGATGAAGAATAACCCATAAGATTTAATTACAAGCTAATAAGAAAAGATTCAATGATAAATCAACTCTAAAATCACTCAAAATGGCCTAATAAAGTCGTTCACGAGCTCATGTGAAAGTTAGATTACCCAAAACTGACCTAAAAATGGGACAAGAAAGTATTTATACTAGGCCAAATTGTCTGGACAAAAATACCCCTGCAGGGATACCGCGGACCGCAAGAAATGGAGTGCGGCCGCGATGAGGCTTCTAGGCTTCAAAATCTGCTTCTATGAACTTGTCCACCGCAGGCCGCGTAAAATGCACCGCGGCTGCAGTGGGTTCTATTGCGGTCGCACAAAAAGGTTGCGGACCGCATCAACATTAATCCTCCAAGCCACCAATCTCTCTGAATCTCAGCATTGCGGACTGCACAAAGTGGGTTGTGGCCGCGGTGAGACCATTGCGGTCCGCACAATTTGTTTTGCGGTCGTACTGCTTGAATTTTCGACATTTTCAACTCTCTGAATCTCTTCACTGCGAACCGCACTAGATGGAATGCGGCCGCAGTGGTTCTGTTGCACTGTGCTTGGACTTGTTCTTGGTACTTGTGCTTGGACTTGTTCTTGGTACTTGTGCATGTTTCACTCCCTTTTGAGCTGGTTTTGACTAATTGTCATCTTTTTGACCAAACCCTGCAAACAAGTACAACATGTAAGTCTTTCGGACTATTTTGTATGCATTTTAATCAAAACTCAAGAAAGAATGAGTGTAAAATGATCTATAATCCCTAGTTATCAACTTCCCCAAACTTAAGCTTTTGCTTGTCCTCAAGAAAGCAAAATAAGCCCCACCTCTTAAGAGTAATCCAAGAAAATTCAGTTGCCCTAAAGTTACCTCTTCTAGCATCAATTGGGACTAACAATTGCCCTCAATTCAAATGAATCATTAACAACATTTGACCTTCTAACACCATGGATTTTGTGCGACACAAGAGCATCAAGAGTTAACCTAGCAAAGAAACGCTTTCTACTACTTTGGTCACTGTGGAACCCAAACTCATACTCCTCAGCTCTCCCTAAGGAAACCTCAGTTTTAGATTGTAGCACTCAGAACGAGGATAATGGAAACACACTCATCTCTCTCAAAGAAAGGTCTCTAGTTCGGCTCTAAGTACCATAAGCTTGCCCCTTATGCGAGTCGCCACTAATGTAAGCTTCATTCAACTCAAGATCATATAGGGCTTTTGTGGAGATATAGTGAAGGCTTTTGGTTCAAGGTAGAAAATATTTGGTCCAGGTAGGTTCCATCTTCCCTTAAGCACTTCATTTGCTTCATTTTGGCATACATTATCTTGAATTTTTGAGTCATTAAGTTATTTATGAGGTGTTAGAGAGACATACTGTCACTCCTTCTTGTTCATTTCAAACCTTTTTCGCCTTTCTAAACCACCTTTCATCTCTTTTCTTTCACTGATTCCCGTTATTTATTCTAGATTGTTCATTCTTTTTGACTTTTTGTTTTTTCTTCCTTTTTCATTGCCTTTCCTTTTCTTCATTTTGTACCTCTTTTCTCACTTTGTTTCATTCCTCGTCTATCCCCCAAACTTATGCTTTTGCCTTGTGCTAAGGAAAGATAGGGTGCCAAGAGAGGGTCAGAACGGGTAAAGGATTGTATCGTGTTTTTTTTTTGAAAGAAAAAGATCTAAGGCTCAAAAGAGTTGACTAGGGATATTGTCATTAGTAGGTTATGGAAGTTTTCAAGACATAATTTGGATCAAGGAGAGACTATAATCACATATCAAGTCAAACTACACTTAGGATTTCGCCTAGACAAACATTCAGGGCAAGTTCTAGACCAATGGCTCGGGACTTGGACTTGCAATTCAAATTCTCACCACACACGCTATGGGATTGCTAAAGAAACAGAGTCGGGGGCCCACAACAACCTTAGCTAAGATTTGAGCAACACAATGGTCCCGAAAAACCACTTGATGATTATCGGCCAACACAAGAGTCTCAAGGTCACAACTTTCACCATCCTATACACAACAATTTATTTTTTGACCATAGGATCAAAGGCTAATGTGTTAGGCCCAAGTGAAGCTTTGCTTGAGGCACCATTACACACTAGCTACTATTTACACAAAAAGCAAAAAGAAAACGGGCTCAAACCCTTAAAAAGGTTGTCATGCCATCCATCATTGGGAAGAGCCACCCGGTTCACACAAGATCCACCTTTGGAAAGAACCTTGGCATTAAGAAAACCAAAGGCTTATTGCACGCAAAAATTCAAAACAAGAAGTTATTAAAGGAAAAATGTGGAAAGTAGAATAAATATATACAAGAGGGGATTTAGTCGAATATACATAAGGGGGAATGAATATATACATCAGAAGGTAACTTTATATACATACCAAAGTTGCAAAATACGAAAAGTAAACTAAAATTGTAAAATTATGTACATACCAAAAGCAAAAATAAAGCATAGTAAAAAGGAAATAGTATCATATATACAAACATCCAAATAGGGCTACCTCCTCAATTGAAAGTTAGCATTGTCCTCAATGCTAACTAATAAAAAACAACTCAAAATCGAATAAAAGAAAGAGAGTAAAAAGAAACTCCCTATTGGCCCTCCGTCTGCATAGGCTCCTGGAGCTGGGTCCCTGGGTCCTCGGACTGCTCAGTAGCTTGTGACTGACTGTAACCTGCATCTCCTCTAGGACTGTACCAGAATATGGGGTTGCTCCTGTACTGGCATCTGGGGCTGGGAAGAGGAATCTCCCTGCGGGTCTTCCAACTCTATGACAACATCAACAACTTGGGGAATCACCTTCCTCTTCTTTGGTGGCCTATCTTTCTCCTGCTCCGGCTCAGGCTGGGCTGATGGGGCCGGGTCATGAAATAACAGGTCCAATGGTAAGTGATCTGCCTTCATCTTTTCTACCTCCACCCTCAACTTCTTCACCGACTCCTTGGAAGCACGAGTCTTTCTCATTTTCTTTGTCTCTTTGGCAAGCTCCTTCAATGCCTTTCCATGAGAATCAACCGCAACAATGATCAACAGCTGGTTCTCTAGGAGCTTCTTATGGTTTTCTAGAAGCTCCTTGAGAGTGTCCTCCACTAAATGTGGGACCCACGGCTGAGGAGGTGCAGACTGGGCTGCCACCGATGTAGAAAGTACAACCAACTTAGAAGTAGTTGCATGCATCCAGTTGTTGATACTGGCGAGGGTCTGGCTCTATCGGTGGGCAGTCAAAGGATATGTTGCAGATGTGGGGATAACTGGGGCTGTAGATGTGGAGGGTCCTGGAGCAATGTATGGGGTGGCTGAGGTAGGTTGAGTAAGAGCCACTACTACCACTGGCTCTTCAGACTAGCCGGTAGAAACAATGGACTTGCCCTTGAGGTTCTTGCCTTTAGGGTTGTCATCACCCTGTAGGCTATACTAGGAGAAGGGAGCTTTTGGCTTTATCTTCACATCAAATTTCTTTTTCTCTACCCCTTGATCCTCAAAGTACATGGTCAGAAAATTTGGAAAGGGGTAGGATCTATCACCTTCGTTCACCACCCGTGTAATCACCTTAGACATCACCTTCCCGACGTTGATCAGGTACCCTGCCATGATCGATGCTACCAATACAACTCGGGAGAGAGGAAAAGATTTTTCGTGAGTGGTGGGGTCTAGCATGCTGCACAGAAACGTTTCCCACCCTTTTTCTTCGAAGTTCAGGGTTCTCCCCAGAATTTTAACTCCCGCTTGCAACCATTCTGGGGTGGTACCCGGGATTGCCAAATGCTCTGCTAACCATGGACGGGCATCTTTCCCCAGAGATAATTTCTCCAAGTACAATGTCTCATCCTCCTCCGGTAAGTCAAGGTAATCATCGATTGTCTTTCCATCAAACATCACTGTCATATTTTGCATCTTAGTCATTTGAGTGTCCTTTTTGATGTGGGCCACATTTGTGTAGAATTCTTTGACTAAGTGCTCATTGGACTCCACCGCTTGGCATGAGAAATAGTCCCACCCTTTTCTCTCTTTGAACTGCTTCAACACATTGGGGTTGTGAGGCAAAAGGTCCTTTGTGATGTATTTTCGCTCCGGGATCAACTTCCTCTCAGCCACCATTCTCGGAACTTGTGAAAGACTAGTTCACTCACAAACCTGGCTTTCCATGCTTTCGGTTTTCTTGTTCTCTCCACTCCTCCTACTTGGGGCTCACCCCTCCCTCTTCTTCTTTAGAGTGCTCACCGGATAGTGAAGCTGTAGGTGAGGTAGAATATTCATTGTCACCACCTGCATCTGAGCCCTCAGACGACTCAGAAGACCTTTGTGCTGATGCTTGGGTAGTAGGGGAGCCCGAAGGTGAATCTCTTAATCTCATCCTCTCCAGAAAGTCAGGGACATACTTTGGCACGGAGTCTGCATCAGATGCCTCCTGGGAGGGCACATACTCACTTCCCGAATGGGAAGCAGCTCTATCCATGGCCTTTATTGTCTTCCTGGTAGCTTTGATAGCTTGTCAGACTTGGGGAATCAGTTTGATCATTCCCTTTCCTCTCCCCCGGGAGGAATCTCCTTTTCCCTGTTGTTTTCTACCACCGCCTCTTGATTGAACTATTGTCTACAAGTGGAATTTAGTTTAATTTGTTAGTATCACAACATTCGACGAATCAGTGAAGAATAATGTTACATGAAGTTAAAGGCAGATTTGCAGAATATGCAGACGGCGGACCGTACAAAATGAAGTGCGGCCGCAAAGAAGGTATCACGGACCACACGAAATGAATCGCGTTCCGCACTGAGGTAGGGTTTAGACTACCCACTCTCAAAAGAAGGCCCGCAGACCACACAAAATGGTGTTGCGGTCCGCATTAAGGCACCGCGGACCGCACAAAATCCATCACGGTCGTGGTCCTTACCTTGTAACCTCTCTGAAGTCAACCCACCGCGGTCCGCACAAAATGGCATTACGGACTGTAGTGAGTAATGAACAATAACACTAATCCTAGGGTTTCAAAATTTCGTCCCAATTTGAGCCTAAAATCACATATTATTGATCCCCTAGGTGTTTAATCAGTGTTTTAAAACTAATTAGTCCTAATTAACTATTATTAAGCAAACCCTAGCATTGATTGAAAGAAAAGGTACAAAAAAGAAGAAAAACAACTATTTAAAAAGAAAATAACAAAGTTAAGCAAATAAGAAAACAAAATAAAATTACCCGATGTGAGATGCATGTAGATGAATGAGATTTAGCAGGTGAATTCAAGCAGAGAGTGATGAACAATGATTTTTTTACTATTGAGGGGGCAGAGAGCAAAAAATGTAAAAGGAGGGCCTCAGGCCCTATTTATAGGAAAAGTACTTGGGGCCTACGTCACTTACACACCGCGGACCGCATAAAATGGCACCGCAGTCCGCGGTGCTCAGAAGCCAAGGACAATGAGGAGACAGCCACTGCGGATCGCAAGAATTGCAATGCGGCCGCAGTGGTCCACCGCGGTTCGCACAAAATGCATTGCAGTCGCGGTTGCAAACTTCAGAGAGCCATTTTTCACTGTTAAATCACCCTGCGGACCGCATTGGAATGTTGCCCCCGCACTAAGGCCTTTGCGGCCACACAAAATGCAATGCGGCCGCAATGCAAACTTCAGAGAGCTTATTTTTTCCAACTTAGTCCTGCACTGCATCAAAACAATCCAAAAACATCCCACAACCAGTTAGTCAAAAAGCAAATCCTATACTACAAAGAAAATCAAAGAAAAACAAAAAGAAAGACACATGGGTTGCCTCCCAAGATGCGCCTGATTTAACGTCGCGGCACGACGCATGTTACCAAGTTCAAAGGAGTTTCATCAAAGCCACCACGTGGCTATCTCCAAATTTTTCAAGATAATGCTTGACCCGGTGCCATTCACACGAAAAATCTCCAAAGGGTGTAACCAATACCACTTCAACCGGGAAAGCCTGTCAAGCATTTGGTCCAAGAAAGGCCACTTGATTATTTCTTTCTTCACGAGTTCTTGCATTGCTTCATTTAACCTCCGTTGACATTCTACAGAAGGTTTTTCTCCATCCTCGAGAATGATTTTGTGCATACAAAATACGGGACTTTTTCCCCGAATATCAGTAAGTGTCCCTCCTTTGGCTTTCTTACTCGTGAGGTGTGGTGGAAGTGGCCTCAACTCCAATGTAGGTAGCTCTTCAATTGAAGGCTTTGTCGGAGGAGTTTTCCAATTCTCCAAATCCAAGGATAACTTTTGAGGACCACATGAGTAAGAACCCATGCCTTGTAGAGCATTGTACTCTCGATCAAGCCATGCACCATAATATCATCATGATTCAATAAAGCTGCCTCCACGGGATCTTCAACATTTATCATTGAGCTTGTCTCATCAATAATGACCTCGGTGACAAGGTCCATGAAAGAACATACTTTCGTGCTATTGGGTTGCTTCATTGACTTGCACACGTGGAACACAACCTTTTCATCGCCCACCCAGAAGGTGAGCTCAACGGCCGCCACGTCAACTAAGGCCTTCCCCGTTGCAAGGAAGGGCCTTCCCAAAATTATAGGAACTTCATAATCCACCTCACAATCAAAGATAACGAAATCCGCGGGCAATATGAACTTGTTAACCCGCACCAAAACATTATTAATGATTCCTAAAGGCCTCTTCATAGATCGATCCACCATTTGAAGACGCATGGAAGTAGCCCGAGGTTGACATATACCCAAAGTTTTGAAGACCGAATATGGCATAAAGTTTATGCTAGCTCCAAGGTCACACAATGCTTTGGCAAAATCCGCGCTCCCAATTGTACAAGGAATGGTGAATGCTCCGGGGTCTTCAAGCTTGGGTGCCATTAAATGCACTATGTCACTCACTTGGTGAGTCATCTTTATAGTTTCGCACTCCATAGACCTTTTCTTTGTGACCAAATCCTTCATGAACTTGGCATACCCGGACATTTTCTCTAAAGCTTCAACCAAAGGGACATTGATGGATAAGCTTTTCATCATGTCGATGAATTTCTTGAATTGATTCTCTTGCTTTTGCTTTGCCAACCTTTGAGGGTAGGGAGGAGGAGGCCTAGGCAATGGTGCCTTGGCTTTTGGGACCACCGGTTCCAGCATGTCAATCACGTGTTCCCTAGACGGGTTCACGTCCCTTTGGAATTCCTCATCATGGTCATGAATATCAATCCTCACTTCACTAGTTGTTGGCTCTTCAACCACTTTCTCAACCTCAATCGGAACCTCATCATTTGGAAATTCATCATCATCACCAACAACTCTCTTTTGTTTAGAGGAACTAGCCTCACCGTCTCTTCCACTTCTTGTGGTCACCGCCATGGCGTGACCGATATTGTTGTTGTTGTTTTTCCCACCCTTGGGGTTCACCACCGTATCACTTGGTAGTGCTCCCTTTGGGCGCGTGTTCAAGGCATGAGAGATTTGTCCCATTTGCACTTCAAGATTTCGAATGGAGGTGTTATGGGAGGCAAGTTGAGCATCCGAATCCGCATTGTGATCCATCATTTGTTTGAACATTTTCTCAATTCTACCCATGTCATTACTTGAGGAGCTTTGGCCTTGTGATTGATAGGGGGTGGATTATTAGGTTGTTGATACATCGGGGGCCTTTGAAAGCCTGACCCCCGGTTCATGTTTCCACTCCAATTGTTATTATTATTGTTCTTGCTCCAATTTTTATTATTATTGCCTCCCCATTGTTGGTTGTTGTTGTTCCCCCAATTGCTTGAATTGCTGTTATTTTTCCTATCGCGTTGCCTTTGGTTGTTCCAATTTTGATTGTTGCCTTGATTGTTCCCTTGTCCTTGATAATTGTTGTCATGCATGGAATCCTCATCTTGATCATCATAAGAATCCTCTTGACTATACCCACTTGATCCTTGGTCACATTGAACATTGTTGTTTTGCATTGAATTTCCCCGAGGTCTTCTCTTGTTCACCAAAACATTCACTCCCTCCATGGCATTCACTTGCTTCGACCCTTGTAATTGTTGAAGTTGTGCCTTAGCAAGTTGATTCATGGTAGTGGTGAGCTCGGCAATTGCTTGCCCATGTTCTTGAAGTTCTTTGTGAAGACCATTAACACCTGGATCACCCTGAGGCACATTTTCTCTACTTTTCCATGTTGACGAAGTGTCAGCCATTTCATCTAAGACCTCACATGCCTCGGGGCAGGTTAGCTTCATGAAGTTTCTCCCAGCCAATTGATTAACCACATACTGATTGACTGTATTTATGCCTCTGTAGAAGGTCTGTTGTATTATGGCCTCAGTCATGTCATTATTTGGACACTCCTTTATCATGGTCCGGTAGCGCTCTCAAATCTCATGCAAAGGCTCATTTGGCTCTTGCTTAAAATCCAATATTTCATCTCTAAGCGCTTCCATGTGACTAGGAGAGAAGAATTTTGCAATGAACTTGTCTGCTAGCTCATCCCATGTAAATATGGAGTGGTTGGGAAGTCGCTTAAGCCAGTCTAATGCTTTCCCTCAGAGAGAGAAGGGAAATAGACTAAGCCTTAATGCATCCTCTGAGACGTTTGCTTGCGTGTTCCCCCAGCAGGTATCAACGAACCCCTTTAAATGCTTATTAACATTCTGATGTGGAGCTTCTGTGAAGTACCCACGCTGCTCCAAGAGTGTCAACATCGCATTTGTGATTTTGAAGTTCCCCGCCCGGATCCTAGGTGGGACAATAGCACTCGCGTACCCCTCGTTTGGAAGTACCCGAGGGGCAACTCTCGGAGGTGGAGGCGGGGGAGGGTCTGGAATATCCTCATGAACATTGTCATGTCGGCCCCGTCTTGGAGGTGGTACTTGATTAGTTCATCTTCTCCATTGTCAAACACCTCCTCCCCCGGAATAATATTACCCAAAGGATCCGCTATTAGTACCTGAATTGATTCAACACACACGTTAACAAAAGAAGGAAGGGAAAACACACTACACCACTATTCACGTAGATAATCAACACCGTAAAAGCTCCCCGACAACGGCGCCAAAAAGTGATCGGCTCCCGCCTATACCACTAAATAGTAGCAAGTACGGGGTCAATGCAACTTTTACCCGAAGGGTCGGGATCGATTTCCACAGGGAGCTATATATGTGGGATTTGAGTTCCTAAGTGATCTAATGGTGTGTTGTGTTCTCAGTTGCACTTCTCATCAAAGGGTTTTGTAATTCCACTATGGTTTTAAACTAATTGAGATTGCAAATTAACTAACTATTATATTTTTTGATGTTTTCTCAATAGATAAAAGGGACTAGGGCTATGACTTTCTCCTAGGTGAATATTTAACAGGATTTAAAACCTAAGGCAAAGACGTTATGTTGGGGATTGTGATATAGCCAATGCACGGAAATACTCACTCTATACCTCTCGGTAGCTTGAGTGACTTTGCCCTAATTGACTCTCTCAAGTCCAATTGGGTGTCAAAATTGTGCAAGCAATATAGGCTCAAATCGGGTATTACTATCTCTAGGTTTAACCCTTTAATTGGGACTGTCAATCTCTTGATTACATCCCAATTCCTTGTTGGACTGATTTTCCTAGACTCAAGTTCTCTTTCTCAAGAAGAACCCAAGTCAAATAGGCACCAATTAGTGTTTGCTACCACTAATTTAACATGAAAAACACAAATCAGTCCAAATATCAACTACCCATAAACATCTAAACCTTAAATCAAAAGACCCATCAAATACCCACACTAGGTTTGAGTCATAACCCTAGCTAATGGGTCTAGCTACTCATGATAATGAGAGAAATCAAAGAAACATGTGAAGAATAACCCATAAGATTTAATTACAAGCTAATAATAAAAGATTCAATGATAAATCAACTCTAAAATTACTCAAAATAGCCTAATAAAGTCGTTCACGAGCTCCTGTGAAAGTTAGATTACCCAAAACTGACCTAAAATGGGAAAAGAAAGTATTTATACTTGGCCAAATTTTCTGGACAAAAATACCCCTGCAGGGATACCGCGGACTGCAAGAAATGGAGTGCGGCCGCGATGTGGCTTCTTAGCTTCAAAATATGCTTCTCTGAACTTGGCCACCGCGGGCCGCATAAAATGCACCGCGTCCGCAGTGGCTTCTATTGCGATCGCACAAAAAGGTTGCGGACCACATCAACATTAATCCTCCAAGCCACTAATCTCTCTGAATCTCAGCATTGCGGACTGCACAAAGTGGGTTGTGTCCGCGGTGAGAACATTGCGGTCCGCACAAACTATTTTGCGGCCGCACTGCTTGAGTTTTTGACATTTTCATCTCTCTGAATCTCTTCACTTCGGACCGCACTAAATGGAATGCGGCCGCAATGGTTTTGTTGCACTGTGCTTGGACTTGTTCTTGGTACTTGTGTATGTTTCACTCCCTTTTGAGCTGATTTTGACTAATTGTCATCTTTTTTACAAAACCCTGCAAACAAGTACAACATGTAAGCCCTTCGGGACTATTTTGTATGCATTTTAATCAAAACTAAAGCAAGAAGGAGTGTAAAATGAACTATAATCCCTAGTTATCATCTTCTCTGATAAACATGCTTCCTTCTTTTTATTTGCTACTACATGCACATCCCGCTCCAGTTTACCTTTTACTTGTGTGACTCATTGTTAGCTGCACATCTCTCCTCTATTCCCCTTATTTGAATTCATGATAATATGCAAATCCTTTCCCTTCTCCATCCTTCCTTGCTCAAATGGGTCAAAACATGCGTATCTCTTTTCCTAGTAATACTTATTTGCTCTAAGCTGATTTTCTTTCTATATCATGTTTCTCCCCACCCTTACCCCATCTCTTACTTTATCATATTCCCGTATTACACGAACTAACTTCTTCTTTCTTTCTTTTTACGTCTTTTATGTTTTATCTTAATACTACACTTATTGCTTTCACATGTTTTATCATGCAAATACTTGACAATGTGTTATTTATCTTCGCATAAAGCATGCTCCACATCATATTCCACTCGTGCCCAATTAATACTATAGGCGCTTGATGAGTGTCTGCACTCTTCCAAAATTACCCTTTTTAATTTTGGAAAGGCTTATTTGCGGTAACAATAGTCGATCAACGGTGCATTCAACGGTTCCGTGCCTTTCCCTCTCAAGTTGTCCATTTGAGAGTACCAGTCTAGACCATTCTAGAAACCTCATTCCAATATCAACTGTTCATGCATCATGACAAACCTAGTATGGGTTAGAACGATGTCCGCGTGATAATCCGCTAAGGCAAGCCTTGTCCAAAGTCCGATGGGATTTCCATAATCCCAATGGACACCATCACGTTACGTGCATTTTTTGGCGAAAACATGTCGGTATGTTGATCATTAATGTGTAAATAGTCAGATCCGTAGGGGAAACAAGCTAACTCTATTTGTTTTGCAGAAAATGAGGCACGAAGTCCCCAGGTTCGGCATGGTTCAAAACATCCCACCTTTACTGCTTGATTGGTGGAAGAACCTCTCACCTAGTGACAAGAACCATGTGAAAAGGGTCCTCAGAAATTTACCATCCTTATTAGACATTCGGCCAAATAATGCATTGATTGAGGCCACCGCTATATTTTGGAATGAGAAGAGAGTTGTCTTCCACTTTGGTAACATAGAAATGACTCATCTCCTAGAGGAAATAGAAGGCTTCACTGGGCTGCCATGGGATAGTCCTGGTTTATTGGTACCAAAAAATTGCACTCCCCGAGGTTTCCTGAAAATGATGGGTTTCAAGAAAAATGATGAATTACTCTGTCTGAAGAAATAGTACATACCATTTAAGTTCCTTTATGAACGTTATGGGAATAGAAAATCATATCGCCTTCACCATGATGAACTTGTCATTACTTCTTTGGGTTGGGCACACCGCCGGGTTTTTGTATTCATTGTCTGTTTCTTGGGGATGCTGATATTTCCAATGAAAGGGGAGAAGATCCACACTCGCCTAGCCATGGTCGCTTGGACTTTAATGGAGGGAAATGAGGGACAAACTTACACCACCATCCCCATGATCTTGGCTAAAATGTACCAGGCTCTAGATCGCTGCAAAAAAAGGGTATGGGCACTTTGAGAGTTGTAATCTTTTGCTGCAGGTATGGTTATTAGAACATTTCCAAAGATGTGAATATCATCAAGAACTTCTCTGATGACCATTGAATGACCACATAGCCTACCATCATCCAAAAGAATGACATTTATCCCATATAGGTTTGCGCAACTCGGAAGTGCTGTGAGTTGGGTGCGTTTCTTCAGCAACTTGACTGACGAAAAGGTACGTTGGATGTTCGAATGGTTCCCTAGCAGCGAGTTCATCATCAGATCAAGAGAAACCACTCATCTAGTATTGATCGGGTTGAGAGGAATCTATCCTTATGCTCCTATAAGGGTAATGAGGCAAGCAGGGAGAAAGCAGGTTATACCTCGGGTTTCCAACATGGTTCAGTACAAAGAAAAACTTAAAGGGAACGCCATTTCATTCAAATTCGAGGCACAACATATGTGGAATAAAAAGGTCATTGTGGAGAGAGATACCATCGAGCCAGACAGGTATCATTCCGGCCATGTGTACTTCTACTATCATGATTGGTAGATGATATATCGGGAGATGCCAATCCAGGGATTAATCTGAATAATATGGTTATCGATGATGTTGCTGAAGCGCAAGTCAAATATAGGATGTTGTGCAAGAGGGTTTTCTAGTCTGAAGCTAGGCATTTGGAACAACACAAAGTGGATATGGAAGCAATCAACAGATGGAAAGAAATCGCTACTAAATCAATAGAGATATTGGTGTATGGAGCAAGGGTTAATGGAGCTTGAGGGAAAGATGAGGAAAATGATCTCGGATTGTCAGAATGCGGAAGGCAATGAAGGAGGACATCTAGCAATGGCTTATCTGCTATTGGACATGCGCGGCCTGGGGAACTTGATTGATGGAGCCAAGAAGGCCAAGCATAAAGAAGGTCCCTCTAGGACCAAATAGATTAGGAAACAATGTTTTACTGTTTTCTAGATATGACTAGACTTTGATTGTAATTAGGCGAATGCCATTAGTAACTCTTTTCTCATTATTGCGTTTTAATAGAGATTTGGTTCATTTTCACATTAATGAAATGACACAATTATTGTGATCAATTCTCTCCAAATCTATGTGTCGCTTAGGCCTACCTCAGTCACAACGAGGTCCCTTAAATTAGGATGTGAATTTATTACATAATTCCACAATACTTGCTTAAATATCGCAAACATCCTTCTAATACTCCTTACTGACTTGGTTACCTTTTGTTTTCTTTTCTTTTGTTTATTCCCATTCCCTAAGGTTGGTTCGTACATACTGGCATCATCGCCATATCATACCAGATCCAGAGATCCTCCACCTCCTCCTCCACCAAGTGATCCCAAGAACAAAGGAAAATCCAAAATGCACGATATAAGTAGTATCAGGAAAGACAATGCTACCCATGCAAAGAATCTTGAAACTTCGGATGGCCGGAGTACTCTGGCATAGAAAGATTTGGTCTTACGTCTGGAACAAAAAATACAGGAGCTACAAAGAGAGCTTGAGCAGGTCCAAAACTTGGCAAACCTTTTCCTCACCCTAAACGTTCCCGACATTAACCAACAAAATGCCCAAAACCCGGCACCTCCCCAAAATACACAAAACCAACACCCGTAAAATCCTCCCGCACCTTATCAATATGCCACACCTCCTCAAATTCGAATCCTCCACCAGTACCTACCCTTCCACAACACCATCATCATCCAAATCAGTATCCACAAACCACCATCTATCACACTCCTCAAAATGCACCACAACCTACCCCTGATCCCCAAAACTCAACCAACGACCACCACTATGCCTAGATTCCTGGAGTCCATCAAAGAAACCCCACATACGTGGAAAACTTACCCCACACCCCCGCCGAAAAGGATCTGCTCATCAAGAACATGGCGGAAGAACTCAAGAAACTTACTAGCAGAGTTCAAAGCGTCGAAGGGGGTAAAGGCATCGAGGGTTTAAATTATGAGGATTTGTGTGTTCAACCAGATGTAGAACTGCCAGAGGGTTACAAACCTTCTAAGTTCAAAATGTTCGACGGGACCGGATATCCGAAGGTGCACTTGAGAAAGTATTGTGACAAGCTTGTATGGGTTGGCAAGGATGAAAGAATCCGCATGAAGCTGTTCATGAGGAGCCTCACTGGAGACGCAGTATTGGTACATAAGTCAGAACCCAAAGGAATGGGTTAATTGGGTGAGCATGGTATTAGATTTTATGAATCTGTTCAGGTTTAACACGGAAAACGTACAAGACGTTTTCTACATTCAAAATCTTAAGAAGAAACCAACGGAAACTTTTCGCGAGTATGCTACTCGGTGGAGGTCTGAAGCCGCAAAAGTAAGTCCAACGTTGGAAGAAGAACAAACGAATAAGTTCTTCGTCCGAGCTCAGGATCCGTAGTACTACGAGAGAATTATGGTTATTGAAAACTATAAATTTTTTGACATCAGCAAATTGGGATAAAGAATAGAATAGGGGATTAAAAGCGAAATGGTGACAAATTTCGAAGCGCTCCAAGCTACAAACAAAACATTATAATCAGGTGGTATCTCCAAAAAGAAAGAAGTAGGGGTAGTGATGGTGGCCCAAGGTCCCCTCTTACATACTAAACACCCCCACCTACATATCATCCTTCATCTCCCAGATACCAACAAACTGCCGCCACATACCATACTTATAACACCCAGCCTGCATATTACCATTCACCACCAGCCCGCCAAATCTACCAAAAACATAGACCAAATTTCGACCGCATAACACCCATGCAATACACCCCAATTGTTGAACCTATAGAACAATTGTACGAAAGATTGAAGGATGCCGGTTATGTCACTCTCATTCCCATTATTGCTATCACTCAGGCATGAAGGGCCATACTATTGTTGAATGTAGCACTTTGAAGGATAATATTCAGACATTAATTGACACCAAAGTTATACAGGCAAAGAAGGATCCACCTAATGTCCGTAACAATCCTCTCCCAGATCACAGAGGTGAAGGGATAAACGTGATAGAAACCGACAACGAATGGAATCCAGAAGGGTTAATTGGACTCATTTGAGAGGAGGATAATCCTAAAACATCTCCGTTCAATCTCACACCTATCGTGGTACAATCTCAGGCATCAATTGAGGTTGAGGTAGCCGCACCAACTCCGTTCGAGATCGAAGTGACAACACCCTCCGCTGCACCAACTCCGTTTGAGGTTGAAGTGACAACACCCTTCACCATAATGGTAGTACCTACACCGTCCTTTAAGTCTAATGCTATACACTGGGGCTATGTTGCCGAAGCAAGAAGGAAAGGAAAAGCAAAAATGGAGGAAACAGGTGCAGTGCAAGGCATGACCAGAACTGGTAGGGTTTATACACCCGAGCATTTGGGAGAAACAAGCAAAGATGCCGCTTCTAAGCCGCGTGTCATTGAGACTGGCCCAGATGATCTTATGAGAGAGGTGCAGGCGAGAGAATATTTTGTGGTTGATCATCTGAACAAAACCCTGCTCAAATACCCATTTTATCATTGCTACAGAACTATGAGGCGCATAGGAATGCCTTGATGAAGGTGTTGAACGAAGCCTATATACCCAATAACATTACCAGTAGAGAGATGGCCAATATGGTAGGGCAAGTGTTGGAAAGCCACAAGATCACTTTTCACGAAGACGAACTACCACCAGAAGGACTGAGTCACAACAGGGCACTGCATATCACAATGTAGTTTGAGGACAAATTCATTTCCAGGGTCCTGATAGACGGGGGTTCAAGTCTCAACATCTGTCCGCTAACTACTTTGAAAAGGTTGGGTAAGGGTCTACATGAGATACGAGCAGGGAGTATTAATGTGAAAACATTGGATGGGTCCCAAAGGGCCACAATTAGGGAGACAAACCTCAGCGTACATATGGGCCCGACCTGGTTTGATGTCGAGTTTCAAGTGTTAGATATATCCGCTACATACAATCTGTGTTTGGGATGACCTTGGATACATATTGCTGGGACCGTAGCTTCTACTCTACATCAGGCCGTGAATTCGAATGGAACCATCATGAAGTGATCATCCATGGGCACAGAAATAGTCCTATTTACACCAATCAAACTATTCCAATTATCGAGAATAGAAGGAAGTTGGGTGGAGAAACATACCATCGCATTGAGCGTGTCAACGCATTTGAGAAAGATAGATGGTGGAGTAGCATGATAGAAAGCATATTGGCATGGGTAGGGTATGAACTTGGTAAGGGTCTCGGTAAGAATCTCCAGGGTATCACCAAACCAATACAACCAAAGCGTCATGACACAACTTTTGGGCTTGGGTATGAATACACCTGGCACGAGTATCAGAATTGGTCGCCGACATAGCGTGGTCCTTATTACCCTCTAGAGCAGCCGGTACTATATTTGAGCAAGTCATTTCATCAAGCCAGCATGATGTGGGGGTCTGAAATGAAGTTCTAGATGGCATAAGGAATCTATTTCTGGAGGATGAAGACATGGACTTCAATGCGATAGTCGAGGAGGAGGGGGAAGGCCTTATTATTCAGACAATGGAGAAATGAGTTGTTCTCAGGAATTGGATTGCTGCACCATCAAGGGCTCGTCGAGTTCTTGGGTAGCCTGGTAATTAATATCATTTATTTTGAAAACAATTTTATGGGCATTTAAGACATTATTAGTATTTTATTTTAAACGTTTTCGTTTTGAATAATTGTTTGGATCATTGAACTGCATTTATTTGACGTTTTAATATTTATCAATGGATTGTTGTTTTAGTATTTATTATTATCCTTTACATTTTCTATCTACATCATTATTATTACTTACCCTGATAAAGCTACGACTGTGACATGTAATGAGACAACGCAACATAAGGATAGTGATTCAGAGGATCTGGAAGAAGATATAATACCCGAGGAGATTGCCAGAGAAGTGGAAATTTTTGAAAACAAGCCTAAGTCCAATTTGGATAAGGCTGAAATAGTCAATTTGGGAGACTCTGAAACAATTAAATAAACTCGTGTAAGCATTCACCTATCGCCGTCAGATAAAGAAGAATACATCCGGTTTTTGAAAGAGTACGAGGATATTTTTGCATGGTCTTATGATGATATGACTGGTTTGAGCACGTCTATAGTAGCTCATAAGCTACCATCCAACCCTATGTGTCTGCCTGTAAAGCAGAAGCTCATAAAGTTCAAGCCAAATATGAGTCAGAAAATAAAAGAGGAAGTCACCAAGCAAATCAAAGCTAAGGTTCTCAGAGTGGTTGAATATCTAACCTAGTTGGCTAACATCGTGCCAGTTCCGAAGAAGCATGGGAAAGTCAGAGTATGTGTCGAATATCGGGATTTAAACAAAGCAAGTCCCAAAAATGATTTCCCATTGCCCAATACACACATACTGATCGACAATTGTGCCAAGCATGAACTCCAGTCTTTTGTGGATTGCTTAAGGGGATATCAAAATATCTGGACGGATGAAGAGGGTTCCGAAAAGACATCCTTTATCACACCGTAGGGAGTGTATTTCTACAAAATGTTGTTGTTTGGTCTGAAGAATGCTGGAGCCACTTATATAAGGGCCATGATGGCCATTTTCCACGACATGATACACAAAGAGATAGAAGTGTACGTGGACGACGTCATCATCAAATCTAAGAAGGGTATAGATCATATAGTAGACTTGAGGAAATTCTTTGATCGACTTCGAAGGTATAATTTGAAACTGAACCCTGCAAAATGTGCCTTTGGAGTCCCTGCTGGAAAGTTGCTAGGGTTCATCGACAGCCGCTGAGGAATTGAGTTAGACCCGTCAAAGGTCAAGGCTACACAAGACTGGCCACCTCCAAAGAACAAGAAAGTTGTGATGAGTTTCTTAGGGTGTCTAAACTACATCAGCCATTTCATAGCACAATCAATCTTGATCTGTGAACCAATTTTCAAAATGTTGAAGAAAGACGCTGCAACAAGTTGGACTGAAGAATGTGAGAAAGCCTTTGACAAAATCAAGGAAAATTTGTCCACACTACCAATCCTGGTCCCGCCAAAACTTTGGAGACCTCTTCTACTCTATTTGTCTGTACTAGATAGGGCTTTCGGTTGTGTCTTGGGACAACACGACGAGACAGGAAGAAAAGAACATGCCATATACTATCTGAGTAAGAAGTTCACACCCTACAAAACACGATATTCTTTGCTCGAACGCACCTGTTGTGCTCTGACATGGATATCTCAAAAGTTGAGGCACTACCTCTGTGCCTATACCACATATCTCATATCAAGGATGGATCCTCTAAAATACATTTTCCAGAAACCCATGCCTACGGGGAAGCTGGTAAAATGGCAGATACTATTGAGTGAGTTTGACATCATCTATGTAACTCAGAAAGCGGTCAAGGGACAGGCATTGGCGGATTATCTGGTAGAGAATTATGTAGGAGGATACAAACCGCTGGAAACGTGCTTTCCCCATGAAGAGGTATCATTTTTAGGAAAATATATCACCAAAACATACGATTGTTGGAGAATTTTGTTTGATGGGATATGAATTTCAAAGGAGTGGGTATTGGAGAAGTTTTGGAATCAGATACGGGTCAACACTATCCAATATCCGCAAAATTCAGATTTCCATGTACCAACAATATGGCAGAATATGAGGCTTGCATATTGGGACTCAAGTTGGACATTGACATGAACATTCATGAATTGCTGGTAATTGGTGATTCGAACATTTTGGTACATCAGGTACTAGGAGAATGGCCTACAAAGAATACCAAAATATTGTCATATTTGTACTATGTGAAAGAATTGATGAAGAGATTCACAAAGATAGAATTCAAACATGTTTCGAGAATCCAGAATGAGTTCGTAGATGCGTTGGCCACTCTATCTTCTATGATACAACACCAGACAAGAATTTCATCGATCCTATTCCATTAGGGATTCATAATCAACCATCTTATTGTGCTCATGTTGAAGAAGAAATTGATGGAAACCCGTGGTTCCACGACATCAAGGAATACTTGGAAAAAGGAGAGTACCCGGAGCACACAAATCATACTCAGAAATGCACTCTTCGAATATTATCCAACCATTTCTTCCAAAGTGGAGGAATTCTATACAGAAAGACTTCAGATCTGGGGTTATTACGGTGTGTCGACACCAAGGAAACATCCAAATCGCTCGAAGAAATACATGCCAGAACATGCGGATCGCACATGAATGGATTCTTTTTAGCTAAGAAGATATTATGAGCAAGATATTTTTGGATGACTATGGAAACATACTGCATCATGTACGTCCAAAAGTATCATCATTTCCAAGTACATGCAGATATGATACGAGTGCCATCCAATGAACTCAATGCAACAAGTGCACCTTGAAAGTCATCGCAGATTTTGTTATGGATCGTATTCTTTGTCGATTGGGGGTGCTAGAATCAATCATCACCAACAACGACACCAACCTTAAAAGTGATTTAATGAGATCTATGTGTGAAACCTTCAAGATCAAGTATAAGAATTCCACGACATACATGCCGCAAATGAATGCAGTTGTGCAAGCTGCCAACAAGAATATCAAAAAGATATTAAGGAAAATTGTAGATAATCACAAACAATGGCACGATAAGTTATCATTTGCTCTACTTGGATATCGTATCACAGTTCGCACATCAACCGGGGCAACTCCTTATTTGCTGGTTTATGGCACTGAAGCTATTATTCATGCCGAAATAGAAATTCCTTCTTTGAGAATCATACAAGAGGCTAAACTCAGTGATGCAGAGTGGATACGAAGTCACTATGAACTACTGGCTCTCATTGATGGTAAAATAATGAATGTGGTATGTCACGATCAACTCTACCAGAACAGAATGTCCAGGGTATTCAACAAAAGGGCCAAGCCTAGAAAATTCACACCGGGGCACCTGGTGCTAAAACGAATATTCCCACATCATGATGAAGCCAAAATGAAGTTTTCACCCAATTGGCAAGGGCCTTACATGGTTCACAGAGTACTAACAGGAGGTGCACTCATACTTGCAGAAATGGATGGAGAAGTTTGGCCAAAACTTGTCAACTCAGACGTAGTCAAAATATACTATGTTTAGATTGTTTACATTTCTTAATATGATGTAACTAAACTATTCTTGAACTAATTCCCATTTAAGAGGATATACGTAGGCAACCCTATGGGTTCGGTCACATCTCAATAAAATATTCATTTTACCATGGTCAGAAAGTAGGGCAGAATTTTGAGGAGGACCCTCAAAATTCTGAAGCAAGTCTAGCCAACTTCGTCATATGCAGAATAGTCAAAGAATTGCTTTTAAAATGGGGAAGAATTTTGCGGAAGACCCTCATAAATCTAAAGCCAGGAATTCGCAACGTCTCTAAAAAGTGTCACAGTCATTGGTCCGTCTAAATTACTTGATATTTCATACTACTATATTTCAAATAACTACATTTATCAAATGCACGCATATTTTTCGAAATTTTTATTTTTATAAATAGCCAGATGTTGCCCAGGGTAACGCAAACAGGATCCTAGGGTAGGAGCAAAGGCAAAGCGAGAAGGCGAAAGCACGAACCAACCTCCCCCCACAAAAACTCATAATTTTTCTTTGGATGCATGCATAGTAAGACAATAATATCTGCAGACACATTATGTCACTACCTTCAAGATAGCAAATTATTTATCACAAGCACCTCCAGCTAAGAAATACTTTACTATCACTCATCGATGTTTTTTGCATGAGGCTAAGCCATGCCTCCTGACTGCATGAGGCTACACATTGCCTCCCTAATTGCGCGAGACTAAGCATTGTCCCCTAATTGCATGAGACTAAGCACTGTCTCCTTTTGTTGCATGAGACTAAGCATTGCATCCCTAATTGTATGAGACTAAGCACTGTATCCTAATTGCATGATACTAAGCATTGTCTCCTCTTCTTGCCTGAGGCTAAGCATTGCCTACCTAATTGCATAAGGCTAAGCTCTGCCTTTCCTTGCATCGAGACTAAGCATTGTCTCCTCTTCTTGCATAAGGCTAGGCATTGCCTCCCTAATTGCATAAGGCTAAGCACTACCTTTCCTTGCATCGAGACTAAACACCGTCTCCTCTTCTTGCGTAAGGCTAAGCATTGCCTCCCTAATTGCATAAAGCTAAGCACTGTCTTTACTTGCATCGAGACTAAGCATCGTCTCCTCTTCTTGCATGAGGATAAGCACTGCCTCCTCAATTGACTAAGGCTAAGCATTGCCTTGTCCTTGCATAAGACCAAATGTTATCTCCAATATGCTATTTAAGATATAGCATTATCTTCTATTCGCCTGCGACTAAGCATTGCCTAAGTTCTGTTTCGTTTTACTTCGCACATGACCGGGCATCATATATTTGCATCTCATAGCCCGAAGGAATCATCCTCATAGCTGGAAGACACCATGCCATGGCCTGAGGATCTCTCAATATTGCACATCATTATTCAAAGGCGTCATGGTTTAGAGGCATCATTTTTCATGGCCCGAGGACATAATTTTATGGTCTGCGAATCCCTTATCACATGATTCATGGCCCGGGACGTCATGGTCTAAGGACATCATCCGCACCGTCCAAAGACAACTTTCATGGTCCAAGGGAATTTGCATCATGTTTAAATTCTCAAAACAATCCATATATACTTGTGTGCATCGTGTTTTAAGTTTTGCATGTAATTCAGGAAGTAACTGTTCTCCTAACGGGAGAAATCTTTGCTCTGGTTTCCGTTCAACGTTCACATCCTGTAATTATTTCAAACACAACCAACCACCATCAGTTATCCACTTTCACTTGATAACCGTTCAAATACTCGTTTCAAGATACATCCATAATGTTTCAGATTCACATTCATGATTTCACGCAAACTCGTCTGATATTGTCCTACCCAAAAGAACCCTTTCCGAAACATACGACCATTCCTATAACAACTCCATCAGTTCAGTTCACCGATGGATCCAGAACTACACACGACCTGATTTCCGTAACACCGGGGATATGTAGGCAACTCAGGAACCCGAGGACTCTTTTATCATTCCCGGGTAAAGAGGGGCAGTTGTAGATACCCAATTTTTCCCTAATATTTTCCAAATACATATATATTCTCGAAATAGCATATATGCATCATTATTTAGTTCACAAACCTATACAAGAATTTTCTATAATTTTTAGAGCTTTAAATTAATTTTCTTATATTTTAATAATATATAAATATCTAGTAATTATTCTTTAAATTATTTTATGATGACTTAGTTACCTAAAATATATGTTTCAAACATTTTTTTCATTCCATGTAATTACATTAGCATTTTTCAAGTCATTTATCTAATTTTGCATTAATGGCTATATTCGTACATAAAGGCTCTTTATTCTATATTATTTATGTCAAAATATCATATTTATATTTTTATAATACAAAGTTATTATTTTAAGTATTTCGGTGCATAAATAATATTTTTATTCATTTATTAAGCATTTTTTATAAACTATTTTGATAAATTTTGGGGTATTTAAATAATAGCCTAATTTCTTACCTATTTTCGGACCCAAACCAACCCAATACTTAGCCCAATTACCTCAAGCACAAACCAAATTACCCCTTTTAAAATACCCGGCAACCCGCTCCAAATAACCCGCCCCATCCCCCTTATCATCATGGTTGTTGATCTCGAGTGATCAACGACCCACAATAACCCAACCCTTTTTAATTACCACCTGCACATAAAACCCTAACCCATTTCCCCCATTGCCCAGCCGCCTTATTACCCTATCACCTCTCTTCTTCTCTAATCAAACCTTAGCCGCCATAACCCTAACCCTCTCCGATTCCAACTAAACATGGAATCAATGCATGATCTACTTACCTATTTTGTGATACTCTATCATTATACGCATGTTTGTGGTACTATCTAGTTCTTGCCCTATTTTTGGCAAGAACTACTTCTCAAGAATGAGTCGATTTACTTTGGTTCAGTGAAGATCTGGACGATCTTTCGTCCATGTACATGTTATATTGGACGATTCTTGCATTATTAGTTCGATTCAAGTCACCAGTTCCAACTAACGTTTGAGGTTTCCCTTTTTTCTTTACTGATTTTCGATTGATACTCTTTCCTTTCTTGTGTTTGACTGATATTTTCCTTATTTTTGTTTAACCTACTGTATTTCCTTTTTTTTATTTTTTTTTATTTTTCGTAAAATTGATTCTAATTGATTCTAGCATGCCATGTTTTCCTTATTCCGTGTTTAATTTACCGTGTTTCCCTATTTTATGTGTTGAATCTGCTACTATATAAACCCCTCCCCTAAAACCCCTTAAACAGACTTTTGAATCTCCTAATCTCTGCTATTGTTTTCAGTACTCTCCTCACTCACTCACTCACTCACTGTTACACTCGAACACTCTCTAAAATTATTGAATGCGGGGTCGGCTGAAAGCCAAGGCCAATAAACAACCTTCTCCGTTGCAAGCACTACTCGGAGCCCATTCTCGAGGCTCTTGTGAACTCTGAAGCATTGGGGACCTGGGGTTTTTGCTATTACACTCTTTACTCTTTTGATTCTGCTACTGGTTAGTGTTTAAACCCTTTTAATGTTCAACTTTTCTCTTTCTTTTTGCATATATGTTTGAATTACATGGGTATGATCTAGCTATGATAATAATCAATATTCTGTTGCCATTCTGTGATAATTAAACGCATAAGATAGTATATTGTTTGTGTTATGCTAATATTATGACTTGCACTCTGTGATTTCTTGTCTTCTGAAATGGGTTCTGTATCATTTAGCATATGAGCAAGTTTAGTTTTGAATCCCAATTAAGGTCCATGTTAACATGATCCTGACTAATGTGATTGTATGCTACACAATTTCTGTATATTGTGTTTGGATACTACCACAACTCCATGGGAACCCCGCCTCACTTGAATGAGCCTTTTAGTACTAAATCTTGTGTATATTGGATTGCTCTTTTTGTATTAGCCCTAACTCTATGGAATGCTTCTCTAAAGTCTGCTTAAAACATGTTTCATGCTATCCTGATTTTCTAAAAGATAAGTACTCTATTTTTCTATTAACTATGACTCTGCTCCTATGTTAATTTGCTTTCCAGTATGCCTTGGTTCATTTGTCACCCTATCCTTTTAGTAATTATCACAATGTGTGTATCCCTCCAGCATGTCTAAGTACTTATTACTATGTCATTAGGTTAGACATAACTTAATTTAGATCTTTAGGTTTCAACTAGTTCAACTCCATGCATCTATACATGATAACCTATGTATGTCTGCAAACATGTTTTCTTCTCCTAATTCCTATAAGGTTGTGTATGTGCTACTTTGTTATGTAAACCTTGCTTAACCTACTTGCTTGCTTGACCATTTTTTTTTTGTATGCTCAATTTGGTAATTTCTGTCCACTCTCCTTAATTGCTACTCTGATATTCTATATTCCTACTCTTAGCCAGCTGAAAGCCAAGGCTATCTAGTTTCTATAGGTGGTCTCCCTAGTGTGAGCATTGATCGGGGTCCAATTGAGGCCCTTGTGAACTTTGACACACTAGGGCTTGGTCCTAGTCATTCCCTCAACCTCCAAAACTGTCCTTAATACTCTACTGTGTACCTATATTGGTTGTTCCAAGTGGTGCAATACTTGGTGCTGTGGCACATTGAGTTGGTATGGACCCTTCTACGGACCTGTGATTGTGTAATTATTTGTTGAAGGCTTAAGTATGCTATGTAAGAGATATTGAAGGCCTAGTAAGGCTGGGCATTTAGTTCTTTTATTTGGGCATGTTCATTATTATGTAATATTATTACTTTACTCATTAATTGGGCCTGTAATAATGACTTTGTATAAACGATTGGGGTTGTTAGTAAAAGGGGATGGCGTAGATTCTAATATTAATATGTGATGGGTAGATAATATGCCTATAGGATTGAATGATGCGCTTGCTTTATGTCGTTCATTCTCTATGCACACCGTAGAAATCATGCCATTAGGAAAAGCACACATTTGCACTACTTTTTTCTTAGCAAAGCATGAGCTCAAATGCTTCAATAATTGATGTATGTTGTTAGAAAACCTGCCCGTAGGAAATAAATATCGTTGAACTTTCTCTTTATTTGCATTGCTGCATCATATCCCTTAGAAATCATGCCTATAAGGATCTAATCATTTCATTTGTTATTGCATCCCATTGTTCACCTAGAAAACCTGCCTATAAGGTTAAGGTATAATAATAAAATCAGGTTCCTAAGTGCTAATCGTTAGAAATCCTGTCTATAGGATGCCACTGTTCGCCTTAATAACTGATAATGACGCCCCCTTTCAACATTTTTCATCGCTCACTTAGGCCATTACCAAGAGTATAAGCAATTATGGGTCTTTCTTGATAGATGCCACTCTCTTTATTACAGAAACACCTAGGCACAACATCTACATGACTAATAACTGGGAATCACCCTTCTTAATAATCAGTGTGTAACAACCTATAAAATCTTGACTATGAATAACGTTTGCTCCTAAAACTGCTTGCATGCCTATCACATAGATCATGTCTATATGGATTCAAGTTCTTTAATCTTGAACTGCCTAACATAAAAACCTGTTTCACGTGCATTTGCTGTTTAAGTGAGGAGGCTAACTTGAGCCTTTAATTACCTATATGTGAAGTCCAGTGTTTTTTTTTGTGTCGCCTAGTTTTTGACACTTTCTGAGTAACCTAAGTGAGGTTTAGAACCACCCAAAATAGAGGTCAAATGCCTCCTGGACCATAGGTATGGGACGGGTAGAGCACGCATAAGGTACGACTTATAATTGAACTAGTGCGCTTTAGGTAACAACTTAAAGATAGTAATCAGGTAGCAAGAGATGATAGTCTGTCCCCGCTGAATAATATGAGTAACACCCCATCTCTAGGGAGTTACGAAGTATTATTTATGTTGTACGGGGTGATCCTGTAGGCTAAAAAACCTAGGATCCCCGTCTTATTTCCCTTTTTATTTTTGAATCAAGTTCGTACTCATTTATTCAAAGTCGTTTATAATAAACAATTCTCAAACTTCTTGCTCTCTATATATTTGTTTATCTGACTAATTCATATAATTCAAGTTCAGCCGGGACCCATAGTTTTGGACCTCGAAGAGTGCCTAACACCTTCTCTTTGAGGTAATTTCGAGCCCTTACCCGATCTTTGGTGATGCAAACTAGTTGAACCTGAGTCACTTGAGAATAGGTGCCCTAACACACCTTAAAAACAGTTAGGTGGCGACTCTCCTCTTTTAATACTTCCTTAAAAGAGTTATCACATGTCGAAATCCGATTTCGCGAGAAAAAGGGGCGCGCCTGCATGACGACTCATCTAGGGATATTTAGGATCTTACCATAGCTAATTTGGCTTATATGAATTAGTCTTATTTGATAAATGTGCTTTCTTCTTTTTATTTGCTACTACATGCACATCCCGCTCTTATTTTCTTTTTATTTGTCTGACTCATTGTTACCTGCACATCTCTCCCCTATTCCCCGTTATTTGAATTCATGATAATATGCAAATCCTTTCCCTTTTCCACCCTTCCTTGCTCAATGGTCAAAAAATGTGTATCTCTTTTCCTATCATACTTATTTTCTCTAAGCTTCTTTTCACTAATTCTAAAATTGCTACATCATGTCTCTCCCCAACCCTACCCCTCGCTGACTTTATCATATCCCATATTACACGAACTAACTTCTTCTTGTTTTTCTTTCTTTCTTTTTACGTCTTTTATGTTTTATCTTAATACGACGCTTATTGCTTTCACATGTTTTATTATGAAACTACTTCACAATGTGTTATGGCCCTTTCACTTTTCGCATTCTCGCGGATGCCATTTGGGTTATGCAATGCACCGACGACTTTTCAACGGTGTATGTTGTCCATCTTTACCGATATGGTGGAGGACTTTCTTGAGGTTTTCATGGACGATTTTCTATGGTGAGGAATTCTTTTGAAGAGTGCTTGGACAACTTGGACAAGGTATTGACACGATGTGAGGAAACTAATTTGGTTTTGAATTGGGAGAAGTGTCACTTCATGGTCGAGGAAGGCATTATCCTCGGTCACAAGATTTCAAAGAATGGTATTGAGGTTGATAAAGCCAAAATTGAAGTGATATCCAAACTCCCTCCCCTACCTTTGTGAAGGGAGTGAGGAGCTTTCTAGGTCATGCGGGGTTCTACCGCCGATTCATCAAGGACTTTTCTAAGTTGGTAAACCCCTTGTGCAAACTTTTGGAGAAGGATGCCAAGTTTCATTTCAATGAAGATTGTATAAGGCATTCGAACTACTCAAGTATAATTTGACTACTACTCCTATTATCACCACACCAAAATGGAGCTTACCTTTTGAGCTCATGTGTGATGCGAGCGATGTGGCGGTTGGAGCGGTATTGGGGCAACGTCTTAACAAGATCTTCCATCCGGTCTACTATTCTAGTAAGACTATGAACGAGGCCCACGTTAACTATACAGTGATCGAGAAAATACTCCCAACCATTGTCTTTGCTATGGAGAAGTTCCGCTTGTACTTGATGGGTACAAACGTGATTGTTCACAACGACCATGCGAAGCTTCGATATTTGATGAGCAAGAGAGATTCTAAGGAAATATTGATCCGGTGGGTACTTATTTTACAAGAGTTTAATCTTGAGATTCAAGACCGTAAGGGGAGTGACAACCAAGTGGCGGACCACTTGTCCTAATTGGAGGAGGAGGGGAGGCCACATGATGGCCTTAAGATGAATGATTCATTTCCCAACGAGCAACTCCTATCCATTTCTATGACCAGGATGCCATGGTTTACCGATGTGGCCAATTATATTGTGAGTGGCATTATACTGAATGAGTTCTGTTCAAACCAAAGGAACAAGCTCAAACGGTACTGCCTAAACTACTATTGGGATGAGCCCTATCTCTTCAGAATTTGTACTGATGGTGTGATCTGAAGTTGTGTACCAGAAGAAGAACAATTGGAAATTCTTGAGGCTTTCCACTATTCGCCATATGGTGGTCACCATGGTGGAGCGAGAACGACTACAAAGGTGTTAAGCTGTGGATTCTATTGGCCTACTCTTTACAAGGATGCTAGCGGTCTCATCAAGCGTTGTGATGAATGTCAAAGAGCCGGTGAGATTTCCAAGAAAATGAGATGCCCCTCACCACCATCTTGGAAATTGATAATTTTTTATGGGTGGGGCATTGATTTTATGGGTCCGTTCGTGAGTTCATGTGGGAACACCTATATATTGATAGTTGTAGATTACGTGTCGAAGTGGGTTGAAGCCTTGTCTTTGCCCAACAATGAAGCTCAGAGTGTGGTAGCATTCTTGAAAAAGAACATATTCACAAGGTTTGGTACTACAAGGGCCATTATTGTGATGGGGGATCACATTTTTGCAACAAAGCTTTTGATACTTTACTCTCCCATTTGAAGTTGTGCATGTAACACCCTTTGGTGCTCTAGATCTGAAAAATAAGAATGATGAGGTTTTTAGAGTCAATGGGCACCGGGTGAAACATTATCTTGGCAAGGTTGATTAATGGTAACTTGCGTTGTGTCGCGACATTAAATCAAGCGCTTCTGGGGAGGCAACCTATGTTTCTTTTTATTTTCTTATTTTTCTTCTCTTTTAGATAGGGTTGTATTGATCTAACTGGTTTTGAAGTGAATTGCAAGAATGAGTGTTTATTGCAGGAAAAATCTAGAAAAATTGGCCAAGTATGGAATTCATGCGAACCGCACAAAAGGGTCTGCGGCCGCAAAATTCCTTGTGCGGCCGCACAACTGGGTACCCAAAAATGTCAACTCTATGAAGTTGGATTTGCAGAAAAAGGCCATTATGCGGCCACACTCAATAGTTTGCAGACCGCACATGATTATGCGGCCGCACTCAGTTTTGTGCGGACTGCACAACATTGTTCACTCCAGGAAAAGAGTGCGGATCGTACTTCGAAATATGCGGCCGCACTCAGGTAAGTCATGAACCGCCTTTGTTAGGGTATAAATAGGGATTTTCACCACTATTCACACTTTACGGTCTTTGAACTCCCAAGCCCTAGTAAACACTGTGCAATCCAAGAAATCATTCTACAATCAGACTCACTTCATCAAGCTAGATTCCTACTTGCATCAGCCATTACTGGTATGTTCAATTCGTGTAGATTTTTGTTCATTTTTCTCAAATCTTTTTTTTTATTTCTTTGAGTAGTTTAGTTAATTTTAGGCCTAAAAATGTCAAATGTTCTTAATTTTTGCTTCACAATCATGTGGGTAGTTACAAACATGCTTATTAGGGACTGGGTAGACAAATAGTTATGTCCATTTGTGCACACCATGCTTAATCTTTGCAATTTTGGCAAGAACCCTAACTTCAGTGCCGATACAATTCAAATTGTGCGGACGCACACATTTTTGTGCGGTACACATAAATTGCAAAAAGGGTTTCAGATATGGTTGAACTGTGCAGACCGCACTCAAAATTTGACAGTCCGCAGAAGAAGTGTGCAGCCGCATAAAAATGTGTGCGGTACGCACTCAAACTTCAAAGAACCAGTAGTTTAAGTTTGGGACTTGTGTGGACGCACTTATAATTATGCGGTTTGTACTCAAGGTTATGCGGTTGCACTCCAAAAGTGTGCAGTCTGCACTAGGCAGTCTGCGGCCGCACTCAGATTTGTGCGGAATGCATTGCCTCATTACTGATTGCTTGTCTACAATTGTGCTTCAACTGTTTTCTTTGCTTTGAATTCAACTGACAAATGTAACTTGTATTGTAGACAATGGTTAAATCCCGCGGTAGAGGTGATTCATCAAAAGGGAGGGGTGAGCCCTCCCGGGGCCGAGGTCGAGGCGAGAGTAACCTACCATAGGTCATTCAGAAAGCAATAAGCAAGAAAGCAATTTCATGCAGGGTACCTGACTCCTCGGACACCAGTGAATATGCCTCATCTAGGGAAGTCTCCGAGGGTCACTCTATGGAGGTCGAGCTTGAACCTCAGTCCCAACCACCTCAACCCACTAGGTGCTATCAACTGCGTAATTAGCCTACGGACAATTCCTTCGATGAGTCTGATGCAGGAAGCCAAGGTTCCCAGCCCTCCTCTTCACCTACCTCTTCGGAACCTATTGATATAGATGATGATGACGTCCCGGATGACGATAGAGAGGGTGACACTCGTGTGGGTGGTCTTGAAAGGACAAAGAAGAATGAGATGTGAGAGGATAGATTCGTCAGCTTGACGTCGTTTAACAGATTTAGAGAGTTGTGGCCAAAAAGGTTGCTCACACTAGAGTGACAATCTTGATGAAGGATTTGGATATTCATAATCCAAACGTCCTTAGGAACTTCCAGGAACGAAAGGGGTGGAAGTACTTCATTCACCCGGTCTTAGATGCAAATGAACATTTAGTCAGGGAGTTCTATGACAACATAACTCATATCAAGGCAGGAATAAAAGTGACAAAAGTTAGGAATTTGATAGTTCTCTTTGATGCCCATACTCTGAATACTTATGTGGGTTTTGAGCAAGTTGAAGCGGTCAAGTATTTGGAGAAGTTAGCTTTGGGTGAAGCAGCTCGCCCTTGGCTAGCTGAGATTTTGGCTGCCCCAGGACCACCACCACCACGGATCATCGCAGGAGTGCCAATTATCCGGGCCACCCTCAACTTCGAAGCTGAAGGGTGGAAAACTTTTGTGTGCAACAGAATTGATCCAAGCTTGAATGAGAACAACCTCCCTCTTCCCCGAGAAATTCTGGTGGCCTCTATTATGGTGGGGTACCTGATCAATGTGGGTGCTATCATGTCAACCAGAATCACATTGGTGGTTCATAATAATGAAAAGTCCTACCCCTTTCCGAACACCCTCACAGAGTACTTAAATGATGCAAAGGAGGAGCCAAGTCCATATGACACAAAGGTAAAAACTAAGAAGCCTTTTTCTTGGTAGCACTTGCAGGGTACGAACAACCCAAAGTTCAAAGGGACGAGCACTACCACAATTGGCCAGTCTGACGAGCCATCAATGGTAGGTTTAGAGACTGATGTTGAGACATCTTTAGCCTTCATGCCTACCACAGCACCTGGTTCTTCCTCCATGACAGCCGCCATGCCACCACCATCATCCTCCAGGCCTCCCAATTTAGTTCTAGTGCCATCCTCATCCACCTACCCTCTCACGCATTGCGAGTCTCCCAAACTTTGTCAAGCCTCAACAACTGGATGCAAAAAACCACTTCTAAGACGTCTGACATCTCTAGTACTGTTGCAGCGCAGTCCTCTACTCCAGTAGTGCCACAGGTGCCTCCGTTAGTGGAGGAAACTTTGAAGAAGATTCTGGACAACCAACAGATTATCATGGACACTCTGGTAGCTCAGGGGGGGTTCCATTGAGGAGTTGGCCAAGAAAGTGAATAAAATGAGAAAGTCCCAGGCCTCGACGAAGATGATGGAAAGTTTGAGACTAGAGGGGAATATGTTAGCAGCAACAAGTGACTTTCCCTTTGACCTATTGATGGAGACAGGTCCATCAGTACCGGCTGATCCAGCAACACCATCAGCGGAGGCACCATCAGGAGAGACTGGCCAGTCTGATGAGCCATATTTCACTGCCCCCCACTGCTGAGGAGATGCTCCGGATGCACACCAACCCTGTGGTCCTCAGCCCGGAGATGCTGATATACAATTAGAGGTGACCGAGGGTGGTGATGCTGCTAGTCACCGCGAGACCACATAGGGAGTTTTCTTTACTCTCTACCCTCTTATGTTTTGTTTTGCTAAGCATTGGGGACAATGCTTGCTGTTTTTATGTGGGGTGGTCTATTTTGATATTTTGATGATTTGGATGATTGTCTATGACATTTGATCACATTTTGGGCCTGTAATAACTTAAATACTTTTTTTCCTTTTTCTTTTATCTTTACCCTATCCCTCATTATGTATATAATCATCCCTCTTGTATATATTCATTTGTTTTACCTTTAGTAGTTTATTTCATAGCTTCTTCGTTTTGCTTTCATAATAGTATAACTTCTTAATTACTTTATTAGCTTCTTTTTGATTTATTAACTTCTTATGTTTTAACGAAAAATAAGACTTTGGTTTTCTTAATGCACGGTTCTTTACAAAGGTGAGTGTGTGAATCGGGTGGTTCTTCCCAACGATGGATGGCGTGACAACCTTCTTAAGTGATTGAGTCCGTTTTTTATGTTTAGGTAAAAACAAGTAGTGTAATGAATAAATAAGAGTCGAGGATGTTTCACTTGGTACCAACACACTTAACTATGTGCTTATGGTTAAAAACAAGTTTTTATAAAGAAGTAGCTCTAGTTAGTGACCTTGTGAATCTTGTGTTGACTTAGGAGATCATCAGATGGTTTAGTTGAACCGTGGAAATTTTCAATCCTGAATGCGGTTGTTGTGGGCCCTCGACTTCTGTCTCTTAAACAATCGGGTTGTGTGAGAGGGCAGATAGTTTGTTACAAGTCCAAGAACCCGTGCTAGAACTTATCCCGAATGTGTTTCTAGGCGAAATTCTAAGTTAGCTTGGTTTGAGAAGTGATTTTAGTCCCTCCTTGGCCCGTTTTAAAACCTTCCATGGCCCACCAATGATATCATCCTTAGTAACCCTTTTGAGCCTAAAGTCTTTCTATTCAATAACCACGTTACAATCCTTTAACCATTTTATAGTGACTCTCTCTTGGAACCCGACTTTTCTTTAGCACTCATGTGATTCAAATGTCAAAAACATAAGTTTGGGGGAAAGACAAGGACTTTAAAGATGGTTTCAAGGCACAAAAAGACAAAAGAAATGAAAAAGAGGAGAAGGCAAAAAAAAAAAGGAAGAACAAAGAAAAACAGAAAAAGAAAGTGAATAATGTGAAAGGGTTGAAAAGATGCAAAAGAAAGAAAAAGTGCAAAGCATGGAGAAAGAAAAGAAGGAGATCGTGAATAACATGACAAAGAAAGAGTGATGTCAAGTCTCGCTAATCCCCCTAAGGGAAAATAAAATGACTCAAAGAGACGGCAAGGTATGAGCCAACAAGAGAATATGAAGTGCTAAAGGAAAGATGAACCGATTCCAATCCGATATTACCCTCCTTAATCCAAAAGCCTTCATTACATGCCGAAAACCCCTACGTGATTTCAAGGCGAGCAAGCTTACATTGGTGGTGATCTACATGAGGGGCAAGCATATGGTACTTAGAGCCGGGCTTGTGACATTCTTTTGAGAATGATGAGCGAGTGTTCCTTGAGTCATGGTTTTGAATTCTTCATTCGTGAGCATGACGAGCTTTCAGAGAGTATAGGAGGAGGAGTTTGGGATCCACAACGAATTGCATGAAAGTGCGAGCTTTCTTGATGAAAAAAGTCAACCCTTGATGCTCAAATGTCACATTAGAGTCATTTGTGCTTCAATTTTCAAATCATAGGCTTGTTAATTATTCATGAGCGTATGAGTAATTGTTGGTCCAAATTGATTTGTGTTTTCACTTAAATTAGGCCAGCTGAAATATCCTTTTTTCTAGTGGAGGTGAGAATTGCCTTAATTGCTTGAGGACAGGAAAAATCTTAAGTTTGGGAGAGTTGATAAGTAGGGATTTTGACCGCTTATTTTCTCTCTTTTACTTGTGTTTTAGCTCGAAAATGCTTAAAGGTATCCCCGATAACTAACGAGATGAGATTTCTTGCAGGAATATTGGGAAATGAACCAAAGAAGTGAAAATCAACTAAAAAGGAGTCAAAAGTGGACAAGGACCAAAACAGGGCAAAAATGCTTATAATGTGGACCACACAATACTGTGTGCGGCTGCAAACAATGAAGGAACCCTGTCAAACTCAGCTTTAGAGTATGCGGACCGCATAATTTTGGTGCGGTTGCAGAAGAGAGGTTTAGAGACTTGGAAATTTTGAGCAATTAAAGTCGTGCGGACAACACAATTATTGTGCGACCGCAGAATCCAGTGTGCAACCACATTCACTATTATGCGGACCACTTAAGAAGAGATTCAGAGAATGCCAATTGAACATATGCGGTCCGCATGATTTTTCTGCAGTTGCAGAAGCCAAGGGTGCAGTTGGGCTCTCTTTTTGTGCGGTCCGCAGAAGCAAGTCCAGATCCCGACTCAAGTCAAGTGTGCGGCCGCACTCAGAAATGTGTGATCTGCAATACTAGTTGAAGTGCAGTCGCATCTCACTTTTATTTTATGCGACAATAGAAGGCCCTGTTGACCAGTTAAGCTCAGAGTGTGGACCACACTCAGAATTATGTAGCCGCACAACCTCTGCAAGGGCATTTTTGTCAGATATTTTTAGCTTAGTATAAATAGGACTTTTTGTCATTTTTAGGTTAAGTTTAGTTTTGGGAGAGCACCTGAGCCATTTTCTTTATTGCTTTAAGTAATTTTGTACGATAATTGTCTCCAAACATTAGATTTTCTTCCCATAATTAATATTTATGAATTCTATCTTTATTTCTTCTTTAATTTCGTCATTTTTCATGAGTAGCTAAATTTCTAGCTAGGGTTGTGACCCAACCCTAGTGTGGGTATTTAGTGAGTGTTTAAATTTAGGGCTTGTTTGTGAATGAGTTAGTGATATTTAGCGTAGTTCTTGCTTGAACTTAAGAATTAATGGTTGCAAACATTGATTCATGCCTAATTGAGTTAGTCTCAACTTGAGAAAGAGAGACTAAACCCTGGCTAACGAGAAATTGGGGTGAACTCAAGAAATTGATAGACACAATTAAATGGTTGAATCTAGAGATAGTAAGACCCGACTTGAGATATTATCACTTGTATTGTGCAAATACCCATTTGGACTTAAGAAAGCCAAATTGAGTAAAATCACTCAAACTACCGAGAGGTATAGAGTGAGTAACCGAGTGTGATGGATATATTACAATCCCGACCAATCAAACTTTCCCTAGAGTTTACAACCCACTAGGTAACCACCTAGGTGGAAGTCACAACCCTAGACCCTTTCATCAATTGAAAAAAAACTCAAAACCAAAAATATTGTCTATTAGGTTTCTAATTGCAAACAATAGAATAAGGTAGACGTAGAACAACAACCAATATTGTGGAAGTGTAATTTGGGTCAAAACATACATTCACGCTAAATATATACCTAATCCCTATTCTAACTCCTTGTGGATTCGATCTCGACCTTCATTGGGTTTATTATCGCATCGATCGCCTCACTACCTAATTGTGGTATTAGTTAGGGCAAGATCACCCCAGCCTCTAGCTGGCTGAGCGGGCGGTGAAGAAACTGGTGCCAGAACCATAGCGCGAGAACTCTACTATGGCATACTACTCAACAATCTAGGACAGTACCTCCTGATATGACTTGTACCCCCTCACTCAAAACGTCCGCCTGACTGCTGTGGCTAGTGAAGTTGAGACTGACCCGAACGGGTCAGATAACCAATGTGGTAGCTCTGGATCGGAGGCGAACTGATAGGAACTGATGGTGCATTATTGGCTAACTGCCCAGGATGAGATATATAAGGACCACGACTACCTGAGACACCGTGGGATGCTTGAAGTGTTGACTGAAACGGCCCGTGAGGATGGACACTACCAAAAGTACCCCTACCTCCAGATGAGGCGGCACTGAAATATCCAAAATGACGAGACCTCATATATGATACCGGCCCCCTCTCCTGACCATGAACCATATTGATCTGTATGGCAATCTCTACGGACTTCTAAAAAGAAATATCATCTCCACTCTCCTTAGCCATCTATAACCGGATACGGAAAGTGATCCCATCAATAAATCTCCTCACTCTCTCCCTCTCAGTAGGAAGCAAGATGATGGCATGGCGAGATATGTCCACAAATCGAGTCTCAAACTGGGTTACGGTCATGCCACCTACTTAAGGCGCTCAAACTACCTACGATACACATCTCTTAGAGTGAAAGGAATGAACTTGTCCAGAAATAACTATGAAAACTGATCCTAGGTAAGTGAAGGCGGCCCAGCTGGTCTTGTCAACACATAATCTCTCCACCATCTCTTGACATAATCGGTCATCTGAAACACTAGACCCCATTGCTCTCAACAATACCCATGTTGCGCAATAGTTGTGGCAACAATCCAAGTAATCTGGTGAGTCATAAAAAGGCGCGCCACTGAAATGAATAGGAAAGAGCTTCGTGACCTTATCTAACCTCATCAAGGCCTCAGATGACATAGCGGACCTATCCCTGGCCTATTCGCAATAGTTGTGGCAACAATCCAAGTAATCCGGTGAGTCATCAAAAGGCGCGCCACTGAAATGAATAGGAAAGAGCTTCGTGACCTTATCTAACCTCATCAAGGCCTCAGATGACATAGCGGACCTATCCCTGGCCTATTCGCAATAGTTGTGGCAACAATCCAAGTAATCCGGTGAGTCATCAAAAGGCGCGCCACTGAAATGAATAGGAAAGAGCTTCGTGACCTTATCTAACCTCATCAAGGCCTCAGATGACATAGCGGACCTATCCCTGGCCTATTCGCAATAGTTGTGGCAACAATCCAAGTAATCCGGTGAGTCATCAAAAGGCGCGCCACTGAAATGAATAGGAAAGAGCTTCGTGACCTTATCTAACCTCATCAAGGCCTCAGATGACATAGCGGACCTATCCCCGACCTATTCTACAACAACCGACTGAACTATCCCAACTGGCTAGGCTGCTGAAGTCTGATATAGGGGAGCCATCTGCTTTAGAGTGTGAGTAGCGGGGGTATGCGCTCCTCCCATGTTTTTAGAGACGGCTGGTACCACCGGAAATGCACCGATTTGGGCCATACATTCTAAAAGGCCCACTAAGTGGACTAGGGCATCCTGAATCACGAGTGGCTATGAATCCCTCCGGGACCTGAGCTGGTTCGACTGGTATGGTATGATCTGGGATATCCTCCTCATGATCACTCTGAGGCTCCATTACGAATGCTGCTGCTCGAGCTCTAGGCTGAGCTTTGTCTCTGCCTCGGCCTCTGGCTCGACCTCTGCCCCTGGTGGTAGTTGCAATAGGGGGCTCTAGCTCCCACCCGACTGTAGATGTTGTACGTGTTCTCGCCATCTGCGAGAGAGAAAGAATAGATAGTCCAATCATCAATGATAGAATGAAATCACATGATAGAGAAAGAAAGAAAGAAGTTAATTTACCCCCCTAAACTCCATAGCCTCTGGAAGATAAATACATATGTCTCCGCATCGATCCTCCAGACTTTACTAAGCTTGCTCATGACTTGTGAGACCTAGGCAACCTAGTACTCTGATATGAGAAGAACAAGAAACTCGTGTTCATGACAATAATCAAAATATTATTTTTAAACATGAAAGCTATGAATACTAGGTGAAGGATGAAAGAATCGATGTATTCCGTGTCCCCGAGTGTTCCATATTTTTGTTTTTCTCTCAAAGTGGCATTTACCCCCTTCAAAATAGGTTTAGACTTCTTTTTATATGAGTTAAGGGTGTGTAGGATCGAAAAACCTTGTCCTAAATGAATTGAGAAAAAAATCTCGTCACCAAGCGTCCAGTAGCATTTTGCTTTCAAATCCGTTCTTGGTTAGAATTGTATTTGCGTCTTTTGCTTGTCTTTCACTTGGGGGACATACACCAAAGGGTGTCCCCCATTTTTTCCTTATTTTTAAAATTCTTTTAATTTCCTTTTGCTCTTTGTTTTTTACTTAATTTTGCTCCAAATCTCTTTATTTCACACAACTTTATTCCTACATAGTTAAAATATAATATTAAACATAAACTATAAAGTAATATAATTAATACTCAAAAGATGATTAAAAATGCTATAATGAGAGGCAATAATGGTTAAATATATACATCTTTTCCGAATATCAAATGTGCAATCATCAACCTTGAGGACTTGGTTTTTAAAACAGTTAAGCAGGTACGTTGATGGCCTGGTTCGTAGATCATTTTCTCTGAACAAACTCTTTTGATCATCAAAATCTCAATACTCGATAATGATTTTTTGCTTTAGTATACGTAGAATGAGTTAATTTGATCTCAATTACTGAAGGTGAGATCCATGACTCATCTCTTTCATCATAGCAAAGAATACTTAGTATTAACATCTCTAGGTTAGATCCTTTAGCTCAAGATTTCTTCTTAAGGATACTTTCTGTCACGTTCTAAACTATCACCTAGACGTGACTGACACCCAGCTAACACCTCTCGCTAAGCGAATCAATTCATTTATTTTTAACCTTTTATATAAGCACTGAGAGAAATACGTACAAGTTCGCATAAAAGTTTCTAAATACGAAATAATTATCCAACTAAAATTATAATTTACTAATAAAATCTAATGAGCACTAAAATAGTAAATCTCTAGCCCGAATTACATACTAAGACCATGGAGCATCTAACATAGTAATAGAAGTTTAACTGCCGCGCTTGCAAACCCCAAAAGAAATAATGAACATAAGATAGATAGAGCTGAAACAACGATCTCCACGAATAATGCGGCGGCTCAACCCAACACTAAAATCTACTCAACGAACTTGTTAGTAACTAGCCTCGTCCTTAGCAATCGTATCTACATGGACATATAGGTAAGGAGTGAGTTATATATGAATATAGCAATAAGATCCTCAACCCGCCACTTTAAATACTCCTAGAATAAATGTTAGAAAATACAAATACACAACGAGTATAAAAATAATATGCACATAAATTCTTTCACTTATAATTACTCTATAAGGTCCAAACAATCATTACACAATAACACTATATATCTAAGCACAATCTATATTAAGGACTTGTCATAAACTGCAATGAAAGAGATTAACTGAACACCACGACGAGTCCACGACAACATTTAAACGCTCTAAATCTACCACGACGACATATACAGTGGCCCAAATATATTACGGCAACGAACAAATAATTTCTAACGTCTCACGCCATAGCACGAGGCTACGCCAAATCACTTATTAAATAAGTTCAATTTTTTTCACAAAATAATATATATTTGCGGCTGGTCTAAGATCACGGAGTCTGCCAAGCACACGCTCGTCCTAACACATGGACCAGACAGACAAAATATACTTTCAAAACGTGTTTGAAAAGTAAGCATCAAAGCTTAAAGTCTCACTTACCTTGAATTCACAATCCAAACACTCGTTCTAATAAACTCTCGGGTCTCCGAATCATCCCAAACTATACAAAAAAGGATTTAGAATAGTCAAAAACACTAATATGAATATTGTTATAATATTTAACACAAGGCAAACTCGTGGTCAAAGGTCGACCGAAAAGCCAACTTTGGTCAACATGACAGAATTTACGGACAATGACCATCAACGGAGTCTCCTCGGCGTGAGGATTCCAGGGCACTCATCAAAATCAAAATTTGATGACGTTGGCCTTTAAAATTGATAAATTAGGTTGAAAAACCCTAAGGTTAGACTTTCTCAATTTATGAAAATTTCTCCATGTTTGTACCACAATGATGTTCCAAAATAGCCCAGCCATCCTCTGTCTAGAGTTGTATTCCCTTGATCCTCACTGTAGGATGAGTTTTCCTGCAGAATTTTGAAATGCTTATAGAGTTGAGATAAAAATTAAATTATTTTTTTAGACCGAAAAACTTTTGAGGAGGAAAAATTAAATATCGACAATGTAAACGTAGCTTGTCAATTAAAGACATATTGCGCACTTAGAAATTTTTATATCTAGGGTGTACAAAAAAACCGATAAACCGTATCAAATTGATAATCCGAGTTAAATCGGAAAATAAAACTCGATTATGGTTTGGTTTGGTATTGGGAAAAAAAATCCGATTATAATTAGTTTGATTTGGTTTTAACTAAATATATCAAACCGAAACCAAACCAACCCGACATTACATTTATGGAACTTTTAAATATATTTTAAAAAAATATTTATTCTAGTGTAGTTTATCAATATTTCTTAAACTTTTTAGTAATTTTATCTTTTTAACGTATTGTTTCAAATTTGGACTTATAATTTTTGAATGCTCCAATATGTTTTATAGTCCATAAATGTTAGTAACTCAAACAAATCTCAAACCAAAACCAAATCAATATTAATGTTAACAAGAGACATTAATTCAATTGCTAGGAATGCCGTATCTATTTATTTAGTTTTTTCATGGTTTAGATAAAATGCAAAACTTATTTTTTTAGTGTTTACTCATGTAAATAATAGTACTTATTAGCCGTACTTATTTTAGCAACTTAGCAATTTAAGATTATGTTTATTTTCATTATGGCTTACTAATAATATTTGTTTTATGCGATTATCTTTATTGTTGAATTTTTAGTACAATCCCATGACTCATCTCATATTTTATGTTAGTTTCTTGGAAACACCTCACTTAGTTATGTCTTACTAGGATTAAAGAAATATTTGGAGCACAAATTCTATGTTTTGTGCTATGAAAACTATATGGAGAAAAAAAACCCGAAATAACCCGAGAAAAATCGAGATTAAAAAATTCGAGCTTTATTGGTTTGGTCTTTAAATTTAACAACCGACACAACTAATTTGATTTTATAATTAAAAAATTCAAACCAACCCGACTTACTTGTATGTTTAAACTAGAATCTTTTTTAGTAAGTTCCATATTTTTGTTTTTCCTTTTTCCTTTTATTCTCCCACTTTCCTTTCTTCAATCTTTTGATACTTCTCTTACAAAGCTAATTCCAGATAGGAATATAATTGAGGCACCAAATTTGGACTAAATCCACCAACAGTTGAATCTTGACAACACAACAAACTTTTCAACAAGCCAATGGTTGCCAACGGAGAGCATATGCTCGTAATAAAGACTAGTAGTAGTAATTAATGGCTTATTATTTTCCCCTATTTTAAGCACAGAAACAAAGAAAAACGTAAAGGGTGTAGAGAAGTAAACAGTAGAGATGCAGATGGGTAAAACCCTTAACTCGAGACCTCTTCAATCATCCATATTCTTGACTTTGTTCTCACTTTTTCTTCAATTGATTCCAGGTTTGTATCCTTCTTTTTGCTAAATTTTTTAGATACCCATTTGGATTTTCTGTTGAAATTCATACTAGTTTTTTTTTTCCCTGAAAAAAAGTAGAAAAAAATCTATGCTTGGGATTTGTTGAGGGACGATATAGAAAATTTTGTACCTTTTTTATGCTAAATCTTGAGATGCCCACTTGGATTTGTTGCTTAAATTCATAAAAAGTCTCTTCTTTTGCTATGTGAAATCTGTACAGAGGAAAGTTTCAACCTTTTGTTAGGATTGAGTTGAATGCTTCATGGGCTCTTTCAGATTGTTATAGTTGAAATTGGGTTAATTTATAAGATTCAAAAGTTGTCAATTGGAATGCTATTGTTGTCTAATTTTAAGATTCAAAAGTTGCTACTATTGTTTTGTGATGTTCTTTTCTCATGGATTTGCTTTTTAGAGAACTCTATAAAGTCCAATCTTGGGGAAAAGAGGTTTGGGTTTTTGGGG
>ML259904.1:64712-129036 GCA_005239495.1 Nicotiana undulata | reverse complement strand
GGGGGGGGGGGGGGGGATGTAGAAAGCTCTGACTAAATTTTCAATGTAAGATGGAGCGAAAAAATAGTAGAACAACAACAACAACCCAGTATAATCCCACTAGTGGGGTCTGGGGAGGGTAGTGTGTACGCAGAGCTTACCCTACCCTGGACCCTCGGCTCCCTCCCTCCAAAAACTTCTCACCTTGCTCTTGGGGTGACTCGAACTCACAACCTCTTGGTTGGAAGTGGGGGGCGCTCACTACTGGAGCAACCCACTCTTGTCCTAAAGCGAAAAAACAGTAGAATTTTAGCATTTGGGTTCACAGATTGGTCCAATATGGTAACTTTTGTATTTGGTATGTTGGTAGGAGAGACTGAGTTCTCTATTCTGATTTGATATGTTAATTGCAATTTAGCGAGATCAATTAAAAATCATATTTAGGGTTATTCTTGCAAGTGCCTTGTTGTCTGTGCTCATAGAGGTTTAACTATAAATGAAATATAACCTGATCTCTATTTATGAGCAAACATGCTGAGTCATCCTTCATGTTGTTTATAAAGGTTTAGCAGATACCTCAGCGGCATCTACTGAAAATAAAGCGAAAAGTCATTCATCCAGAATTTCCACCGGAGTGAGAGTAGCGATTGTATTACTTGGAATTTCAGCTGCTGTTGGATTTTGTTATGTCCTTTTCAAGATATGGCAGAAGAAGAAAAGGGAAGAACAGCAAGCTCGCCTCCTAAAGCTCTTTGAAGAAGATGATGATCTTGAGGTTGAGCTTGGGATTCGGGATTGAGATTATATTTTCTCCTTCTATAATACAGTGCGTTTTAGCAGAGGTGCGAGCACTGCCATTTTCCTTAAAATTGTGTTTATTTCTTTTAGTTTGTCTCAGCAAACAAAACTTAGTCTTTGCATGTGTATAGTTGAAGATGATTTAAAGATTTTATTTTTGTCTTAGCTTGTAATGTATTTTCCTAATGGTACATGAGATTTCTTAATATACCTTGTATTCCTGCAACACTAAAGCACCTATAATCTGAAATGGCAACATTCACATGAATTTGCATAGTTTTGTGTTATTGTCCTTTCACTTCTTCGTTGTTGTTATTTTCTTTTCGTTACATGCCTTTCTCTTGTTTCTTTTTCTGATATTATTGTCTCTCCTGATAAGCCGAAAGTCTCCCGGAAACAGCCACTATGCGTACACTCTACTCTTCCCAGACCCCACTAGTGGGATTTTACTGGGTATGTTGTTGTTGTTGTTGCTACATTCACATGAAACTTCTCAGGAATGTAAATGGTTCTCTATGTTCCAAGGTCAAATAATGATGGGGTTATACTATGTTATGATGGAACCAATGAATCCCACGTACATACATTTCTCTTCATGTCCTCAGCGCTTTAGTACCAATATGTTGTCAACTTGTTAATCTGGCTTCTCTGTCAATGTGAAAGGACATGGCATAACTTTGTTCAGCCAACACGTGAGCGCTTGGCTCTAATCTTAGTACTATGAACGTTACAGTTTCTATAGCACCAGGGTATCTCTTTATGCTTCAGCCATTAATCAATGAGGTCAAGATCTTCTGTGGGGTATTTGGAGTGCGTGTTTGAAGGAAGATACTTACCGTATCAAAATTTCAGTTTCTGTCCAGGTGCCTTGTTGTTATCCTTTAATTGACTTGGTATTTGTGGCCCGTAGGATTAGCTATTAAAGTGTCATAAGCTACATGTCAGTAGCTAGTAGCATGCGATTTAGTTAAACATGCTCCATTAGCTGCAATCCAACAAAAACCAACTGCCTTAAGGTCAAGCTCTAATATTTGTTTGTTTTGAACTTTGAACAGAGCAGAGAGTAAATAGGACTTTGACAAAATAGATACTTGTAAGAAGACAGCTATGCTGATGGTTTGAGTCCTAGATACATATACAATGAGTTGTGGTGTTAGCATATGGTTGGTCTGAGTAGGATCCACTTATTAAGTAGAATTTAGAACAATTTTATTGCCAGCTTAGGGGTCTCAGCTGCTGGATGCTGCAGAAGAATAGTGGCTTTGTTCTCTATCTCCTTTGTTTTCCCATGATATTATTGGTTTAAAACCTTCAGGGTTGCATAGTAATCGGATGGCAAGCAACCACTAATGTTTGCATTAGGGGTGGACTGTCTACATCACACCCCAAAGGGTGCGGTCCTTCTTTGTGCGCCAGACTGCGTTTTAAAAAAAAAAAAGAACTTAACCGACCACTTTGCTTCAATATCTTAAGATTGCTCTCAAGATAAGAATGCTTAGTTTGTTCGATGAGTAAGATTCATCTAGATTCAAAACATTTCTTCTTGCATCTCCAACTTTTCTCCCCCATACTTTGTGTTGTGGGTAGTGCATTCGTTGGGCAACTGGTTTTGGATGTCCGCTGTTTTCTTGTTCCTAGTTTTCTTGACGAGCTTAGTGTGACAACAACAACAACACAATTATTATTACTCCACTCCGTGGTGTCTCAGAAGGGTAGTGTGTATGCAAACCTTACCCCTACTTTGTGAAGATAGGGAGACTATTTCTAATAGACCCTTGACTCAGGAAAGCATAAGCACCATATTAATGAAAAGATAGACAAAAAGGAACAACATCAAAAAGCCATGTAAAAGCAGCATAGAAAACAACATGATAATAAGATGACCAAAATAAAAGAAAACAATGGGTAGTCATAGAAATCTACTACCAACAGAATGTGAGAGTGCACACTAATACTACATGTGTGAACAATCTAGAACACCTACCCTACTACCTTAATCTTTGACCTCCACACCTTCTTATCAAGAGTCATGTCTCTCCACTTCTTCTCCGGCCTAACTCTACCTCGCCGCTGGCTCTCCAATGTTAACCTCTCACACATCTTCACCGTGGAGTCTGTGCTCATCCTCCTCACATTTCCAAATCACCTGAGCATCGTTTCTTGCATCTTGTCTTCAATAGGGGCTACACCTACCTAGTTAAGTAGATGAGCTTAGTGTATGGGGCGATGAATTTCCAGATGAATCTCCATTTGGAATTTATGCACTTCAATGTTGGTATTTGTTTTAGTATTGACCCTGCTACATTGTTATGTTTTACAAATCTTATTATGATATATATATATATATATATATATATATATATATATATATATATCATAATAAGATTTGTAAAACATAACAATGTAGCAGGGTCAATACTAAAACAAATACCAACATTGAAGTGCATAAATTCCAAATGGAGATTCATCTGGAAATTCATCGCCCCATACACTAAGCTCATCTACTTAACTAGGTAGGTGTAGCCCCTATTGAAGACAAGATGCAAGAAACGNTATATATATATATATATATATATATATATATATATATATATAATTGTTATCGTTATCTTTTGAGAATTATACTTAATATATTGCAAAGTCGGGGCATTGATAAAATGAAACATGTGATCAAGTCAGGTATTGTATATGAAGGTATTCAAGAAAGGATCTTGTACCTTCATATATGTTGTGACTATGTTTTTTCTGAGCAGAGGGTCTATCAGATGCAACCTTTATACCTTCGCAAGGTGGGGTAAAGGTCTGCGTACACACTATCCTCCCCAAACCCCTTCTTGTGAGATTTCGCTGGGCTAGTTGTTCTTGTTGTATCGTTTACCTTCATATGTTACGATAAGATGCCAATCACCTCTGCTCATTTTTCTGTTCCTTTTCATGATTCTTTGCCAACTATATATTGTTTGAATATATGCAAAGATGTGTGTGCGACCGGTCATTAATGTGCTGCTTATGATTTCCTTCCTGAGCCGAGCGTCTATTGGAAACTGCCTTTCTATAATAAATATTTTTTATAAAGAATTTAAGTTATATATGCTATAATAGATTTTTATATTATCAAATCACTTTACCTGCTACATCAGCTGACATATTATATACACAACATTATTAATATCATATTTTAAAGAGGTTCACCCATAAATATCCTTTGGCGGACATCGACCGTGCAATTGGAGCTTGTTAGTTTTTCTCCTTGCAAATTACTATCAGTGCAAAGAGTAAAAATCTCAAGTTTACGTTCCAATTAAGAGCTAAATAAGTATATAATTTAGGAAATTACCAGCTATGTGCATTTATAAGTACATAGTCTCAAAAGTTGACCAATTCATAAAATAGTTATTAATTTAGCCAATTAGCTATTTGTAGCCAAAAAAGGTAAAAATGGTTTGCTTTTTTTAAGTGGGTGTTACTAGAATAGATCAGGTACATTTAAGGAGCTTGAATCTTGGTTTTGGGATGATTTGGTGAAGTTTTGAGGTGATTTCAATTGAAAATTAGAAGTAGAAGATGAACATAAAAAAAATGATGTGTATCACACTGTATATCATTTGCGTGTCAGATATGTATTATATTTGTATCAAATGTGTATCACAATATGTTTACCTCTGTGTGTGATATGTGTGATACATGTGTCACCGAAGAATTTTTTGAACTCGATTTTAACTACGAATTTTGATACCAAATCACCTCCAATCTTCCTTAAAATTTGTATATCGACTTATCCATATATATATATTTCATCACCTTATTTGCTACCCCATCCATTCCGTCTTGCATCTAAAGTTGCGAATCACGCTTAAAAATATGGAAGGAGATCTTTGCGTGTGATTCTTGGAGAGAAAAAATCTTATTTATTTGAGTTTTTAACATTTAGATGTGCTTTGCTAGTTTTGGTACGTCTATGATTAATGGCTAGAGGTTGGTAAGTTGTAACTTATTTTTGACATTTCAGTAAGATTCCCTATAATTTAGCATAGCTTGGTAAATAAGTATTGATATTTGTATGGGCTTTGACCCCAACCCCTTACGGGGCTGTCTTTAACATTTGAATGTGGGCTAATGCTGAAGGTCGGTGCAAAGAAAGCTTTGGAGGATTTCGGGAATTGTCTGCACCATCGGACTTCTTTTTGGCCACTCTTTAAATTTTAACCCTGTTAGCTCAGTGAGTAAATTTCATCCTGAAAAGTTGTTGGGTAAAATTTTCTTTTAACAATAATGTGAGGACAAAAGGGAATGGATGGTAATATATTAATCCTCCATGATAAGGGCATCCTCTTGTCTTCGCTCATGATTTGAAGAAGGGCTGCACCTCAAGAGGTCGGATGTAAGCAGCCACGACTCGCTCGAAAACGTGACTTATAGGTCATTAGGGGTGTTAATGGTTCGGTTCGACCGGTTATTTTATAAAATTTGTATCATACTAATATTTCGGTTATTCTATTATGTATAACCAATATTAGAGTTTTTGAAACTGTTCCGATCATGTCGGGTTTTCTTCGGTATCGGTATGGTTCGGTTAATTTTTGGATTTTTTTAATGTCATGTAAAAGTCACTAGTAGAAGAAGAATGCAATATCATACATACTTGTATAGGACTTATCAAAACGCTCTAGATATTATATTTTTACAGTTTAAACGGTGATGAATCGAGAAATATGAAAGATGACCAAAGCATAGATCCATCAACTATTCTACAGCAGCATAAAAGAAACTAAGAAAATATAAATCACACGAGTGAAAAGATATTAACGAAGTTGAGACTCAAGAATAGATTAAATATTCAAAAAAATAAATCTGAAGCATACGAAAGGAAATTATTTATGAGTACCTTATATTGAAGTTTGACTTTTTATGTAATTATAGAATTAATAAGAAAAACAAAAAATGTAGGACAACTTTGATTATTCATGATCACTGAATTTTGAAAAAACACTTGATCCTCCGAATAAAAAAAGATTAGATAATTACTTATAATTAAATTAAAAAAAACATGAGAGAAAACTGATGGACTCAATCCAACTATACAACTTAGTCGGGATTGATCAAACACCAAATAAGAAAAACGCCAAGCAGCTCAAGAATTAAATAAGGTAAAACTAAAATTCCACATGAAACTACGAGGATTATGTATATGTATAGGGGTGTCAATTGTTCGGTTCGACCGGTTATTTTATAGAATTTGCATCATACTAATTTTTCGGGTATTCTATTATGTATAACCAAAATTAGACTTTTTGAAATCGTTCCGATCATGTCGGTCTCTCTTCGGGTATTAGTATGGTTCGGTTAAATTCCGAGTTCTTTAAAATTTCATGTAAAAGTCACTAGTAGAAGAAAAATGCAATAACATACATACTTGTATAGGACTTATCAACACTCTCTAGATATTTTTACAGTTTAAAGGGTGATGAATCGATAAAATATGAAAGATGATCAAAATATAGATCCACCAACTATTCTACAGCAACGTAAAAGAAACTATGCAAATTTAAGAAAAATATAACTCACACGAGTGGAAAGATATTAACGAAGCCGAGACTCAAGAATACATTAAATATTCAAAAAGATAAATCGGCATGCGAAAGGAAACATATTCAATAGATTGTACTTTGCTACTCATAATCACTAAAATACCTTGTGTCTTGCTAGTGAATATGCTGGAATAATTTAATTTCAACAGGAGTATGCATAGAAAGTTTGGGAATTAGGATTTTTAGTTTAATTATTTTTCTGGCATGTAACTGTTTTCATAGTTCGAAGGCCTAAGGAAAAATAATGCGTCATTATTTTTAAATTTAATATATAAATATATTTTTCACATGTAAATTTATTCGGTACGATTTAATATTTTTTGGTTTATTTTCATAAAATAAAAACCTACCCTAATTATTGGTATTGTTATAAATTTATATAAAAACCTACAGTTTTCTCAAAAGAAACCTAAAAATCGGTTTGGTACGATTTGGTGGTTTAGTCAATTTTTAAATGACACCCCTATAGGTCACACAAAGACAACTGCATGTTAATAAAAGCGAAAAACAATTGATATAACATAAAAATACCAATGTTCACTGTAGTCTATATATAGTCTGCATGAAAGCACACATGGATACAAAAAAAGGATTTAAGCGCGAGAATGGTAATTACTTAATTTGGATTCGTTAGAGCTGGACCAGAAATAAATTTAAGGAAAGAGATGGTCTACCTATAAAAATTAATGTGGTCTGATAGATTTATTAATGGATAGCCACTCTGTTTTGAAACTTTCCCATACATGGGAATGAAAAGAAACCTTTTCTCCCATTCTTGCATTGAAAATACTAACAATTTCTTTTGTCCTTCTCTATCTATCTTTTCTCCTGTAATTTTCCTTTGAATTTTTGAAATTAGTGAATGTCAATTTTTTTTAACATTGGAAAGAAAATTATTTCTCAATTGTTTACCCTAAAAACGGATAACAATTGAATTTATATATGATTTTAACGATATGTGACTTCACTTGGCACAAATGAGAAAATACTTAAATTGATATTGATTATTGACTGTAAAGAAAAGTGAAGCAAACCAAATGCGATGTGCAGTCTTGGCCCTCGAACTAGGTCGCCCTCGAACCAAACAAATATTTTACTAGAAAATATGAATAGAACATTAGAGTGTTGAAAGCTTGAGAAGAAAGTAGTATATTGCTTTGAATAGTGTTAATCTGATGTCTTTACAAATGATTAAACCCCCATTTATATAGTAGATGAGTTCTACTTATGGTACAATTCTAAATACAGTAAGAAATCCCGTGATTGACTAATTAACTGGCCTCTTCTTGATACGTGCCGAGATTTTCGTCGTGATCCTCGCCCGATCGCGGATATCTTGGCTTTTCGTTATTTGGCTCGGCAGGATTCCCTCGATCTTACTCGATCTCTATCCCGCTTGGTCTTTGATCCTGGTTGATCTCGATCTCGATCAGTCCCTGAGTCACGTGCTTGGCAATCTAACTTCGTGTCACGGTCCGGTATGACATGGGGTCAAACCTTAGCCTGCCACACCCCAGTCTCAATCAATCGTATAAAAAGGGCAAGCCCGATCTTGACCGTATATAGATAGTCCCCTCATTTCTCAGAAATAAGATGATGGGAAACGACATGAATTCCTGAGCTCCATCTTTTTGAGTGATGACGTCAGTGACGAGCTCGGCCGTGACGCACGCAACGCAACGTCCCGTCGGTCCAGTTATCAAGGCATTAAATACATGTCAGGCGTTGGTCGGCCACTATCGGTTTTGAACCGTCATCTTCAACCTATAAATACCTTTTAATTCAAACTTTTACAACCAACGCCTCTCCTGCTCTTGCTTTCAAAAAATCCTTACTTCTTAATTCTCATATTCAAATCTCTTGAGCCTTAATAAATCGCAACAACAATTGTAATATTTGGATACCAAAGAAAAACTGTTGCGATTTTAATAAGGGGTGTGAATGGGAAATGGAAGAGACACCTCTTGGATTGCACCTCTTCATCTCACCCTTTCATTAGGGTGTGAATTGGAAATGGAAGAGGCACCTATTGGATTGCACCTCTTCATCTCACTCTTTCATTGTCTATAAATAGAGAGACTTAGCCTCATTCCACCACTGAAAAATCTGAAATCTCTCCCCTCAATTTTCTGCATACTGCATTGGTTTTTCAAAAGCAAAACGTAAGCATTTTGTGTGATTTGCTCCGCCATTTGAATTTGCCGAAATTCTGTGATTTGAAGTGCCGCTATCACAGAATAGTTATTCCGTTCTATCCTGGGAGGAATTAATTCGCAACCTTGGGCATTGTGAGGGGATTAAATTCCTTAAGAAAACACAAGAAACTTGTGGGCTCAGAATTTTTCTGCTTTTTTCCCCCTTAACTAACGTTTATTGATTTACTGGTTTTGAATACAGAGTGATAACAATCTTAAGGAATGTAATACTTATTTATGTATTCATCTTACGTTCTGCTTTGGGAGACTAAAATCTTATTGATTTTCTACTCCCGTTTTGGAGATTAAAATCTTCAGATTTTCTACTCCAGTTTGAGGTTAGAGTCTTTGTGACTTTCTACTCAATTAGAGATATAAAAACTCGGTTGCTTATATTCCGTTTGAAGATATAAAAACTTCACCGAGATACTAATTATGTTTGTCAATTTCTTTTACAGAAAAATGACAACAAGTGCGGAACAACATGATGGTTCTGTTGGGACTACTGCTGCAATGGCAACTGCATCTTCAAGTTGCACAACTCCTGCACTGGCGATGGCACCAACAGAAAAACCCGAAAGGTTTTCCGGTATGGACTTTAAGCGTTGGCAGCAAAAAATATTCTTCTACCCGACCACACTCAGTTTATAGTGCTTTATCAGCGAAGACGTTCCAGTTCTGGGAGAATAAACTCTTGAAAATGAGCGATTTGTGGTTACTGAGACATGGAAGCATTCTGACTTCTTATGCAAAAATAATATTTTAAGTTGCTTGGAATACGACTTTTACAATGTTTTTAGTGTCATGAAAACATCAAGAGAATTGTGGAATGCTCTTGAAAAGAAGTACAAGACTGAAGATGCTGGACTAAAGAAGTTTGTGGCCGCCAAATTTCTGGATTTCAAAATGGTTGACGGTAAATCTGCCATAACACAAGTCCAAGAATTGCAGGTTATTGTTCATGACCTCCTTGATGAAGATATAAACCGAGTCAATATTTTTGTTCAAGATATTGATTATTTTACTAATTATAAATTTATGATTGAAGGTATGGTCATAAATAAAGCGTTTCAAGTTGCGGCATTTATTGAAAAGTTGCCTCCGCTGTGGAAGGACTTTAAGAATTACTTGAAACATAAGCGCAAGTAGATGACGCTTGAAGACCTTATTGTTCATCTACGGATTGAAGATGACAACAAGGCTGATGGGAAGAAGTCTCGTGGAAATTCAACAATTATGGGTGCAAATATTGTTGAGGAAGCTTCAACGAGCAAAAAGAGAAAGAAGTCGCCTGGACCAAAGAATTACCAAAGCAAAAAAGAAGTTCAAAGGTAATTGCCACAACTGTGGAAAGGCTGGACACAAGGCTGCTGAATGTCGTGCACCAAAGAAGAACACGAAGAAAAGTCAAGCAAACATGATTGAGAAGAATGATGAAATAGACGATTTATGTGCCATGCTTTCGGAGTACAACCTAGTCGAAAATCCTAGAGAATGGTGGATTGATTCGGGGGTAACTCGTCATGTTTGAGCTAACAAGGAGTTGTTTACTTCTTATGCTCCCGCTGGACCCAACGAGATAGTTTTTAGGGCAAATTCCGCTACTGCAAAAATTGAAGGAACGGGCAAGATATCCTTGAAGATGACTTCTGGCAGGATTGTGACTCTAAATGATGTCCTTCATGTTCCTGAGATGCGGAAGAATTTTGTCTCGATATCACTTCTAGTCAAGAATGGCTTTAAGTGTGTTTTTGTTTCCGACAAGGTTGTAGTTAGTAAGAATGAAATGTATGTAGGAAAAGGCTACCTTACAGAGGGCATTTTCAAACTCAATGTAATTTCCATTGATATGAATAAAATTTCAGCTTCTTCTTACTTGCTTGAGTCAAATAATTTACGGCATGAACGTTTAGGCCACGTCAACTTCAAAACTTTGCGAAAAATGATTAATTTGGAAGTATTGCCTAAGTTTGAATGCAATAACTCGAAATGTCAAATATGTGTGGAATCAAAGTATGTTAAACATCCTTATAAGTCAGTTGAAAGGAATTCAAATCCTTTAGACTTAATTCACACAGATATTTGTGACACGAAGTCAATACCATATCGCGGTGGAAAAAAGTATTTCATAACTTTTATTGACGACAATACTAGATATTGCTATATTTACTTACTTAATAGTAAAGATGAAGCAATTGAGGCATTCAAGCAATACAAAAATGAAGTTGAAACATAACTGAACAAACAGATCAAAATGATAAGAAGTGATATGACTGGTGAATATGAATCTCCTTTTGAAGAAATATGTTTGGAATGTGGCATTATTCACCAAACAACTGCCCCTTACTCACCGCAATCTAATGGAATTGCGGAAAGAAAGAATAGAACGTTAAAAGAGATAATGAATGCCTTATTGATAAGTTCGGGTTTACCACAGAACTTGTGGGGGGAAGCTATTCTTACAGCGAATCAAATACTCAACCGAGTTCCCCATAACAAAACACAATCTATTCCATATGAAAAATGGAAAGATAGGAAACCCAACTTAAAATATTTTAAATTGTGGAGGTGTTTGGCTAAAGTGCAAATTCCTAAACCCAAAAGGGTGAAGATTGGACCAAAAATGGTTGATTGAGTTTTCATAGGATATGCAAGAAACAGTAAAGCATATCGTTTTCTGGTTCATAAATCATAAAATTTCGACATTCATATTAGTATGGTAATCGAATCCGATAATGCTAAATTCTTTGCGAATATTTATCCGTATAAAAATGAATGTGAGTTGTCTAGTGTAAAATCTAAGCGACATCGAGAAGAAGAAAAGGAAAGTACGTTTAATGAGGAAAATTCAAGACGTAGTAAACGTCAAAGTACAATTACTTCCTTTGGACCAGACTTTCTGACATTTTTGTTGGAATGAGCCTCAAACGTTCAAAGAAGCAATGTCTTCCTCAGAAACACAATAGTAGAAAGGGAAAGTCAATAGTGAGATAGAATACATATTAAGTAATCATACTTTGAAATTGGTTAATCTTCCTCCGGGAAATAAAACTTTGGGTTCTAAATGGATTTTCAAAAGAAAAATTAAAGTTGATGGTACTATTGACAAATATAAGGCAATATTAGTATTAAAGGGTTTATACAACGAGAAGGTCTTGATTACTTTGACACATACTCGCCGATAACAAAGATTACATCTATCCGGGTGTTAATAGCGTTAGCCACCGTGTATGGCCTTCAAATCCATTAGATGGATGTAAAGACAACCTTCTTAAATGGAGATTTAGAAGAAGAAATCTATATGGAACAACCTGAAGGGTTTGTAGTTCCCGGAAAAGAAAATAAGGTATGTCAACTTGTTAAGTCACTTACGGACTAAAACAAGCACCAAAACAATGGCATGCGAAATTTGACCAAATAATATTGTCAATAATTTCGAGATCAATGAGTGTGACAAATGTGTTTACATTAAGAATACTCCAAATCAAATAGTCATTGTTTGTTTATATGTGGATGATATTTTGATAGTAACAACATTGCTAACATAAATGCCACTAAGCACATGTTTACTAGTAAGTTTGATATGAAAGACTTAGGAGTTNGGGGGGGGGGGGGGGGGGTGAATTGACTATTTTTATTAATTTTACTAGTTCATTGGTTATGTGATTAGTCGACTAGAAGTAGTAGCGAAGTAATAACATGACAGAAAGTAAAGACAGTAATAAAAGTGCAGGAATTAAAGGCACCGGAATTTTATACTGGTTCGAATTCAATGTGAATCCTAGTCTAGTCCCCTTGGGTTGCAAGGGTGTTCTCTTTCAGTGAATGATGTTCTTCAAGAATACAAAGATGGTGTAGTTTACACCTATGGCTATCTTTCAGTGACTCTCGATTTCTTTTTGATACAATGCCTCACCAGTGTTTTTATCTCTTTCTTCTCTAACTTGTTACACAACAGATCTTTTAGGAGTTACAATGGTTGTCTGTAGTAGAACAAAGAGAGGGCAATTGGTTCGATCAAAGTATATCTTTCTAATGTACAAGAGAGTTTACATATATGAGGAAGCTATGACTGCTGAAGAGACGCTGACAACCCAAGAGATTTGATCCTTGGAAAGAGATTGGTTCTTTCCAAGAATAAGGATGTTCCGCAACGACTAGGGCAGAAAGGGATGTGCTGAAGGCTTCCTTTGATGGCGCCGAAATCCTCCTAGGATCTTGGGCTTTCCAGTTTTATCCGCATAAGAGATTCTTGGTATCGATGATTGCTTGATTCCTTTATTCTTTCCGCAATCTACTCCGTCGTTTTTCCTTAGCCTTTATTTGTTTCCTTAGTTTTGGATACCATCAAGATCGTATTATATTTATTCTGCTTCATTTCTTCTTTTGTAATATCATCAATTTTGTATCCGCCAGTGATCTTGTTCTTTCAATCTCGAGAGGTACCTACACACAACAGATATATTATTTTCATCATTAAAATCAGATTCTAACAATCTTCCCCTTTTTGATGATGATAAAATAATATATGTATAAACATCAGTTGACTTCCCTGTGTTTACTCCCCATTAGTAGATGATTATGATAGTCGACTGTTTTGGCTCCCTCTCAATAGGTGTTGTAGTCGACTTGATCGTGCTCCCCCTCATAAAGTACTGTAGTCGACTTGTTCTGAGTAGCTGTACCTATGTTATTACATACATATCCGTTTCTCCCCCTTTTTGACATCAGCAAAGAGGGAATGCAAACCAAAATATGATTGATAAAAGCAGGGACTTTTAAAACAACATCCATCAACTAGTTACCCAGTCCAAGCGCAAAAAATTAAAATTGTCTGAAACATCCAAATTAACGGCGCAGAAAGTATGTAAGAGTATTGCAAATCGCCTCCTTCATCTGATCAAAGCTGGCTGTGGATGAGATGCTCATTCCATCAAACCTGTCATGAATCTCCTTGAATGCCTTGACATCATTCTCCCTTACCCTGAGAACTGCAACTTGAATTTTAGAAATATCATATCATGTCTCCTTGGAGATGGTATGGATGTCATCAACAGTAGAATGAGTGGTAGAGAGGAGATCCTTAATCTCATCGAGTTGAGAGCTAATGAACTGGAGATTTTCATCCATATCAGGATCACTTGGGCTAGGAAGAGAGGCATAGGGTTTGGATTTAGATTCGACTGGAGCAGGCTTGACTTCACTCTCTTGTTTCTTGACCCATGACCCCTAAATTCACACATATCCCATACTGACAACGGCTCTGGAGTTGTAAGACTTGGAAACCATGATAGAGGGATATTCAGTGAGAGGAATATTGTGGGCTACCAGAATGTGGGTAATGGCTAGACCATAAGGCAGACTAGTGGGGTCTTCAGCACTCTCAATCATGAAATTAATAACCCAGAAGGACAACTTGATTTTGAGTTTAGTCACAAGGCATTAAACAAGGAAGGTGTCCCTAAGAGAGAAAGTGGAGAAGGAACCAGTGCGAGGAAGCAGAGAGGTGGAAACGATATGAGTCAGAACACGGGTTTCGAAACTCACATCACTAGGGCCTAACTGGTTTGGAAGGGAATCAGAGGGATACTCAGCAATACACCTTTTTTCTTGATCAAGGGAAATTTCAAAATCATCAGGCCAGGAATTTTTGCAAAGCATAGGAAAACCAGAACACTTGCACTGAAAAATCGAGTCAAATAAAGCACAATCAAGAACAATACATTTCCCTAGCACTAAGGATTCTAACTTATCGGGCATTCTAGACCGAAGATTTGCATAGAACATTCTGACTATGGGTTCATAAACTTTGGGCACAGGAACAGAGAAAAACTTAGACCAACCCTGATAAACAAAAAGGTCTTTTACCTTGCAATTGAGGGCTTCCATATCATCAAGATTGAAATACCTCCCATGAGCAATAGGTTTTTCCTTCAGGGCGACAAAGAACACTCTATTTGGGGAATCCCAGAAGTTTAGGTCAGATTCTAGGGCGCTGGAAAGATCGATTTTTGATTTCTTTCGAGTAAGCAAAATAGGGGATTCCTCTATTAGTCGTTTCCCTAAAGCTTTTTCTCCTAAAGATTGAGAATGATCAGAGAGGTCAGCCTGAGAAGAGGCGAAGCCTTCAGATTGTTCGGACCTTAGGTCTACTTGCTCAGGAGGTTGAACATGGGTTTTGGTTCTGGAACATGTGCTTTTTCTGGTAGAGGCAGAGGGAGTTTTAGGGTGTTTCTCCATTGAATAGAGCCTTGAAAGAGAGGGATTCTGAGAGGGCTTTCTACTTGGAGGAGATGATAGTGATTGAAAGAAGACTTAGGCATTAATAGGGTGTTTTCTGACGACTGAGTACAGAAAAGGAAGGGTTGTCAGGTGAGAAGATGCGATGATTGGGTTTCCTTCTTTGAACTCTGCAACTGATGTGAAAAGAGAGGAAAAAAGAGGGAAATCGGAGGCGTAGTAAATGATTACAAAAAGTAATAAAAACTTTTGGCACACATAAGTCAGATAATGACACATTGGTCCTAATTTTTATTTCTAATGCACGCTATCCCAAGAAGTTTTCTTAACATGAAAAATCTTTCTTCTAATAGGGGCTTAGTGAAAATATCAGCTAATTGATCATTTATTCCTACAAACGCTATTTCAATATTTCCCTTAAGTACATGATCTCTAATGAAATGATGTTTCTTATATCCATATGCTTTGCTCTAGAATGATGCACATGATTTTTAGAAAGACAAATAGCACTAGAGTTATCACGGAAAATTTGAATAGGTTTAAAATAAAGTTCATAGTCATGGAGTTGATATGACATCCAAAGTAACTGAGCACAACATTGTCCAATAGCTATATATTCAGCTTCAGTTGTGGATAATGCGACTGATCCTTGTTTCTTACTGTTCCATGATACTAGAGCTTTGCCAAGTAGTTGACATGTTCCACTGGTACTTCTTCTATATTCTTTGTCACCTGCAAGATCAGCATCTGAAAATCCTTCTAATTTGAAGGTGTTAGATTGAGGATACCATGATCCATAAGAGTTTTTTCCAATGAGATATCGAATGATTCTCTTGACCGCTGTCATATGAGAATCCTTTGGAGCTGACTGGAACCTGGCACATTTACATACACTAAACATGATATCTGGTCGACTAGCAGTTAGATAAAGAAGAGAACCAATCATTCCTCGATATTTAGTCTCATCAACGGATGTTCCGTGTTCATCTTTATCGAGATTTGTTGAGTGACTCATAAGAGTGCTAATAGCTTTTGCATTTTCCATACCAAACTTTTGAATCAGCTCCTTGGTGTACTTAGCTTGGCATATGAATGTCCCTTCTTCAGATTGTTAAATTTGTAGTCCAAGAAAGAACGTTAGTTCTCCCATCATACTCATTTCAAATTCACTTTGCATAAGATCAGAAAATTCCTTGCACATAAGAGGATTAGTACTACCAAAAATAATATCGTCAACATAAACTTGAATAATAAGATTACCTTCAGATGATCTTTTTATGAACAAGGTAGTATCTACTTTACCTCTTGTGAATCCATTGTCAATGAGAAATGAGCTGAGACGTTCGTACCATACTCTTGGAGCTTGTTTTAGGCCATATAGTGCTTTGGTTAGTTTAAGCACATGATAGGGAAATTTTGAGTCCTCAAATCCCGGGGGTTTCTTTACATAAACTTCTTCTTCAATGAACCCATTTAGAAACGTGCTCTTAACATCCGTCTGGAATAGTCTGAATCTTTTGAAGAAAGCATATTCCATAAGAATTCTTATAGATTCCAATCGAGCTACAGGAGCAAAGGTTTTGTCGTAGTCGACTCCTTCTTACTGTGAGTATCCTTGAGCGACTAGTCTAGCTTTGGTTCTGATAACTTTTCCTTCTTCATTCAACTTGTTTCTGAAAACCCATTTTGTTCCTATAACTGGAGCATCTGCTGGCTTGGGTGTCAGTTTCCATACTTGATTTTTGTCAAATTGATCAAGTTCTTCCTTCATAGATTGCACCCAACTTGAGTCTTTTAGGGCCTCTTCAATTTTCTTTGGCTCAATTTGAGATATCAGGTCTATGTTGGCCTTCTTTTTGAGAGATCCTATTATTTTCATTCCTTCGTTCGGATCACCAATAATGAATTTTTGAGGATACTCGGATTCACTCTTCCACTCATTTAGACGAGCAACTGGAGTAATTGATTCCTTTGATTCTTCAAGTTGACTATTGTTGATTACACTAGTCGACTCTTCCATGTTGACAGGTTTTCTAGTTGACTCTTGAGGTTTGTTGGCCTCTTGAGATTTTTGCATTTGTTCATCATCACCACCACCAAATTCTTTCTTGGCCCGAGTGTTATTCTCATAAAAAACAACTTGCACAGATTCTTCTACACATAGGGTGCATTTATTATACACTCTAAATGATCTGCTATTTAAGGAGTAACCGAGAAAAATACCTTCATCGCTTCTTGGATCAAATTTTCCAAGATTGTCCTTACCATTGTTGTGAATGAAACACTTTCTTCCAAAAGGATGGAAATAACTTACATTTGGACGCTTACCTTTCCATAACTCGTATGGAGTTTTCTTTAGGATAGGTCTAATGAGGCATCTATTTAGAATGTGACAAGCAGTACTTACACCTTCTGCCCAGAAGTGATTTGACAATGAATGTTCTAACAACATGGTTCTGGCCATATCCTGTAGAGTTCTATTTCCGTTCAACCACTCCATTTTGTTGAGGAGATCTAGGTGCAGAGAAGTTGTGATTATATCCTTGATTATTGCAGAAGTCTTCAAAAGCTCGACTTTCAAATTCTCCTCCATGATCACTTTGCACGGTAGTGATGAGAGATCTTTTTTCTCTCTCAACCTTTTTACAGAAGATATCAAAATTTTTTAAGGCTTCATCTTTATGAGACAGAATCACCCAAGTAAAACGTGAGTAGTCATCAACAATAACAAAGACATATATTTTACCTCCAATGCTGGCAGTTCTAGTAGGTCCAAATAGATCCATATGTAGTAATTGTAAAGACTTTGAAGTAGAAACAATATCTTTGCTTTTGAAAGAATTTCTAGTTTGTTCACCAATTTGACATGTATCACACACATGATTTCTAGAAAAATTCAATTTGGGTAAACCAATAACTAGTTCTCGTTTGGAAAGATTTTCTATCAAATGCATGCTTGCGTGACCAAGTTTCTTATGCCAAAGCCAAGGATCATCAGAAATAGAAGTTAAACAGATATGACCATCTATATTTTCAGAACCATCAAGGATGTAAACATTTCCATACCTTTTACCTGGGAGAACTGTTTTACCTGATTCGTCCTCGATGGCACAACCTATTTTCTTAAATTTTACCTCGTATCCTGAATCACACAGCTGGCTTATACTAAGGAGATTTTAGTTGAGTCCATCCACAAGATAAACTTCATTGATGTCGCAGTTTTTGTTGAACGGAACGGTTTTGGTACCAACTATCTTTCCTTTTGAGTCATCACCAAATTTCACATTTCCTCCATCAATTTTAGTAATTTCTTTAAACGGGTTCTTGTCACCTGTCATGTGACTGGAACACGCACTATCCAAATACCATTTTCCTTTGCGACTCCTGCTGTGGTGTTTCTGTAAAACATGATGTTTATCTTTTCTTAGGTACCCAAGTCTGTTTGGGTCCTTTTGGGTTAGAATTTCTAGGTTCAGGATTGTTCTTAGGTCTCCAAACCCATCCTGAAAAATTTGATTTACGAAAACGACAAAGGGAATACTTATGTCCACTTTTATTGCAATAGTGACATTTGGGGCTTGATCCAGTTGTGGATTTCCCACTTGAGTGAGAACTAGTTGACTCTGTTCTAGAAGGTCCTTCTCTAGTCGACTTATAAGATGTCTGACTGGACCTGGTAGAACTATAACCGGTGGATTTGCGCACGCGATTAAGCTGCACTAGTAATCCATCATACTCATCCTGAAGTACATCTTGTTCAATTTCACATACTTCAAGTTTGAGTTTCCAGTCTCTTATTTATCTATTTAGTCTTCTTATCTCATCAAACAATGTTTGTGATTTTTTAAAAGTAAGATCAAGAGTATCCTGCAATTCATTACATCTGTCACAGTTATAGGGTCTTACCTCGCTTGTTTCACCTTGAGCCATGAAACAATTTTTATTTTCATCTTTTTCTTCATTGTCAGAGTCGTCCTCGTGTGTCCAGCATCTAGAGATTTTCTTTATATCATTTTCAATAATTGTCAAAAAGCACAGGTTGGATACTTCTTCATGTTCTGAACTGTCTTAATCACTCCAGCTTATGAATGATTTATTCTTGTTGAATCCTCTAGAGACTTTTCTTTTGAGTTCAGGACATTCAACTTGAACATGTCCAAACCTTCCGCATTCATAGCATTTTCCATCATTTTTGTCCTGTTCTCCATATTGTATGGTACACCTGGATGGAAACCTGCCTTTCTTGGTGTTTCTGTATCTCCTCATCAGTCCGTCCATGTTTTTTGATACTAGAGAAATTTCTTCTTTAAGAGCTTTAGGATCATCATCTCTATCACTTTCTGCTCTATCAGTTGTAGATTTGAAAGCTACAGTCTGCTTCTTTTCTTCTTGAGTAGTTTTCTTCATATGGGTCTTTTCAAAGGCTATGAGTTCTCCCCAAAGTTTACATTTTGTTCAGATCTTGAGACTCAAGAGTGACGACTCTCGTTTGCCATGTGGTAGGTAGGCTTCTCAGAATATTTCTTACTTGATCACCACTTGAGTATGTTCTTCCAAATGCTTTTAGATCACTTATAATTTTTCTGCATCTGGCGAACATTTCTTCGATGGATTCTCCTTCTTTCATCTGAAATAGTTCATAGTCGTGCACCAGCATGTTGATGTGAGTTTCTTTTACCTTGCTCGTTCCTTCATAAGTGACTTTGAGTTTATCCCACATCTCCTTGGATGTATCACAACTAGATATCTTCTCATATTCTTCACCACTAATAGCATTGTAAAGCAAATTTCTTGCTTTTGCATTGACTTACACAATAACCATTTGTTCTTCAGTGTATGCATCAATGTCTTCAAGATCAGCAGGGGGTTAAGCTGTAGCAGCAACTGGTAGTGGGTACTTTTCCTTTTTGATAACTCTCCATACCTTGACATCATAGGACTTTGCGTAGATTTCCATGCGCACTTTCCAGTGAAAGAAGTGTTGTCCGTTGAATTAAGGTGGCCTCACTTGGGATGTTACTTCCTGGAAAAGTGCTCCAATAATAGCTTGATTGGCCATGATCTTCTCTCACAAGTTGTTAAGCAAAAGTAAACTGTGAGCGAGGCTCTGATACCAATTGAAAGTACAAGGGGGTGTGGGGGGGGGGGGGGGGGGGAATTTGCTTTTTTTTTTATTTTTATAATTTCCTGGTTTTTGTTTTTAGCTTCAAAAANGGGGGGGGGGGGGGGGGGGGAGTGAATTGACTATTTTTATTAATTTTAGTAGTTCACTGGTTATGTGATTAGTCTACTAGAAGTAGTAGCAAAGTAATAACACAACAGAAAGTAAAGACAATAATAAAAGTGCAGGAACTAAAGACACCGGAATTTTATACTGGTTCGGATTCAATGTGAATCCTAGTCTAGTCCCCTTGGGTTGCAAGGGTGTTCTCTTTCAGGGAATGATGTTCTTCGAGAATACAGGGATGGTGTAGTTTACACCTATGGCTATCTTTCAGTGACTCTCGATTTATTTTTGATACAATGCCTCACCAGTGGTTTTATCTCTTTCTTCTCTAACTTGTTACACAACAGATCTTTTAGGAGCTACAATGTTTGTATGTAGTAGAACAAAGAGAGGGTAATTGGTTCGATCAAAGTATATCTTTCTAATGTACAAGAGAGTTTATATATATGAGGAAGCTCTGACTGCTTAAGAGACGCTGACAACCCAAGAGATTTGATCCTTGGAAAGAGATTGGTTCTTTCCAAGAATAAGGATGTTCCGCAACGGCTAGGGCAGAAAGGGATGTGTTGAAGGCTTCCTTTGATGGCGCTGAAATCCTCTTAGGATCTTTGGCTTTCCAGTTTTATCCGCGTAAGAGATTCTTGGTATCGTTGTTTGCTTGATTCCTTTATTCTTTCCGCAATCTACTCCGCCGTTCTTTCATCAGCCTTTATTTTTTTTCTTAGTTTTGGATACCATCAAGATCGTATTGGATTCAGTCTGCTTCATTTCTTCTTCCGTAATATCCTCAATTTTGGATTCGCCAGTGATCTTGTTCTTTCAATCTCGAGAGGTACCTACACACAACAGATATATTATTTTCATCATTAAAATCAGATTCTAACAAGCATGTCTCAATTGGAATATGCTCGAGTGTTGGGAAGTTTGATATACATTATGAATTGTACACGACCTGATATAGCTTGTGCAATAAGTAAGTTTAGTCGATACATAAGTAATCTCATCCAAGCTCATTGGATAGCAATGAAATGAGTTTTGGGATATTTGAAATATACCCAAGACTATTCATTGGATTACAATAATTATCCCACAGTTGTTGGCTGGGAGCGTTATGTATAATGGGAAATCTCATCACTTTCGATGAAGGCATAATACTGTTAGACAACTACTCTCTAGTGGAATTATCACAATTGGCTATGTAAAGTCCAAAGATAATGTATAAGATCCGCTTACAAAAATCCTACCTAGAGAGACAGTAGAGAAGTCATCAAAGGGAATGGGACTATGACCGAGGACAAGTCATTATGGAGGTAACTCTACCTAGAAGACTGGAGATCCCAAAATCAGGGTTCAAGGAGATCAAACAAAGTCATTAATGACGGTTCAACATTGTCAAATAAAATTTCTTTTTGGTCCATTCTCGTGATGAGACAATGTTCAGTACCAAGGATAAAGCATTAAAGCTTTTTATTGGTTTCTAAATTTGATACGGGGTATATCAAATAGTGTATCTACGGGATAACACGCTTAGGAATCACCTATGTAAGTGTGGAGTGTAAGCCGCTTCAAGGAGAATTATGTAAGGCCAGTTCTCTACACACTTATGAACCAGGTGGTGTTCATGGATGAAACGAACACAACAATGAGAACCAAATATGGTTAAGGGTTAATTGTGTGACTTTGGTTGTCTAGGTATACACCAAAGTTCGACGGTTCAAAGATTTTAAATCTACCGATTGACCAAGTATATCCGACATAAGCTCACTACGGAAAGTTCAAAGGGAAACCTACTTATCCAGATGCGATTAACCCTTAATTGCGAATCACACAGTATTCTCATGCATGTTTTTTCACATATGTCCATTTCTCATTCATGTGGGGGATTGTTGCGTTTTTATTAAGGGGTGTGAATGAGAAATGGAAGAGACACCTCTTGAATTGCACCTCTTCATCTCACCCTTTTATTGGGGTGTGAATGGGAAATGGACGAGGCACCTCTTGGATTTCACCTCTTCATCTCACCCTTTCATTGTCTATAAATAGAGAGGCTTAGCCTCATTTTCCACCACTGAAAAATTTAAAATCTCTCCCCTCAATTTTTGCATACTGCATTGGTTTTTAAAAAGCAAAACTTAAGCATTTTGTGTGATTTCCTCCTCCATTTGAGTTTGCCAAAATTCTGTGATTTGAAGTGCCGCTATCATTACAATTCCTCAAATCCTTGATTCATAGCAAGCGTTTCGCGATGCGTAAGATTGAGTAAGAAGAAACGTAGCCATAAGCCTTAAAGGGAATCAAACCGCACGATGAGGAATCAAGAAGAGAATTACTCCTAACAACCCTGTAGCCCCTCGAAGATAAGTACAGACGTCTCCGTACCGATCCTCAAGACTCTACTAGACTTGCTCATGCCTCGTGAAACCTAAGGGAACCTAGTGCTCTGATTCCACGTTGTCATGACCCAAAAATCCATTAAGGTCGTGATGGCGCCGGACACCACTGTCAGGAAAGCCAATCATTGAATGGTTGGATTAAATTCATGTTTTATCATTTTGAAATCGTTACCTTTCACTTTATGACATAATAATCAAATAAAATCTGCTAAGTAAATATGATAGTTTAACAATTCATTTTTAAATAAATACATCCCAAACACATCCCAGAACCCGGTGTCACAAGTGCATGAGCAAATATCTAGGAATTTTACATGTATTACAATACTTGTCCGGAATACAAACTGGACAAGGAATTGAAAATAAAAATACAATATATCTGAGGGAGACTCTGTCGGCTGCAGGTCGCCTCCGAATGTTGCAGCTCGTCTAAGTCTCCAAGTCAGCCACATCACCGCGTCAAGCAGGGCCACTAGCTATGAAAGTACCTGTACAATAAAAATGCACATCAAGTGTAGCATGAGTACGAAAATAACGTGTACTCAGTAAATATCCCGCCTAACCTCGAAGAGGCAGTGACAAGAGGTCGAATTTGACACTTGCTAGAGGTCAAGTTAATACAATCAATGTATGATATCAAACATGGGTATTAAAGTCAAATAACAAATAATAACAGGAAAAAATAATTGTTTCCATAAATTTATAAATTTTCAGTTTTCCGTCATTGAATTTAGCAGTCTACATTTTTAGGAAATTTAACAGTCCAAATCACATGTGGTATTTAGTATATAGCATGCGTGTGACATCATTTTCACCGATAAGGGTAATAAGGGAGTTTTTCCACTTTAAGTGATATTATTCGATTTTGGAATTTATTTATTAGTTTTCAGAGTCACCGCCCGGATTTTTTACGGTGTTCTGGGACACCATTTATTTATTAGAAGTCCCAAATCGAGGAATTTTGACTCTGTTTAAATTGTCTGCGAACCAGAAATCCGGGTAAGGAATTCTGTTAACCCGGCAGAAGGTGTTAGGCATTCCCGAGTTTCGTGATTCTAGTACGGTCGCTTAATGATTAAACTTGACCTAAATTGTTTAATTACTTATTTTAGCACCTAAATGCATTTTTATATTTTTACCGCTTGTATTAGTCAATTTTATTTAAAAAGTTATCTTAAGACGGGTCACGTATGCGTAAACCCATTGAAATTGGATGCGTAAAAAATTATGTCACGCGGACGTGTACATAATTCTCGATACTGAATTCAATTAAAGAAGTAACTAAAGTTGCGCAAGCGCGTATTTTTGTTTTGGTTGTCAAAAGAAATCAAAATCACGTCACGCGAGCACGTACGTAATTCCGATAATTTCAAAAATCCGTTCCTAAAGGTGTCTCTACAAGTGTTTATTTTAATCTTTATTTGTGTTACGTAAACGTATACACAATTTTAAGAAAAAGGTGTATTTTTAGTTGTTTTTTATTCAAAGTTACGCGAACGTATACTTTGGTCATCAATTTATTTTCAAAGTCTAAAGGTATTCACTATCTAATTAAGGAATGGGTCTAAGTATTTACCCTATCTAAAGTGAGTTTCCTAAGTCAATTTATAAGACTAATTTAAGGAAGGTTTTTCAAATTACAAAATAGGGAGTCACTCAAAATCCTTTTGACACTGATTTTACTAGCCGGGTATATGAGGATTGGGCCATTTACTAGTTCTGGCCCAATTAGTGACAAGCATTTGGACAACCCTATGTTTAACTATAATGAAGAGAAAATGTTCTATTTAATTAACGTATAAAATGACAGAACTCAAATGCATAAAATGTAAACGTTCATCTGGGTATGTTTTGAACTACAATTTTAAAAATATACTAAGAAAACTCATTAGCCAATTTAAACACTGATTTCTTTTAGTAAACATAGTAAGCAAATTTGGTCGCCAGAATTTAGTCAACATAGAAAGAACTTGATTTTAATTCCAAAAGAAGAATCCCGTGAAAAGAAGTGGCAGACGAATTTATATAATTAGATTCCCAACATACACCATGCGATATTGACTTTTAAAGCTGAAATATAGCCCCTAAGGCTTTGGGCTTAATATCTAAGGCCTAATGACCTTTATTTTGGACTTGTTCGGGTCTGTTAAGCCCTTTTACAAGTCTGCCCTGTTTGCTTAGCAAAATCGAAACTGATGGACTAATAATAGTCTATTATCACAATCCAAGATTAAAGAAAAGGGAAGTAATATAGTTTATTTTACATAAATAAATTTATCCATATCTATGAAATAAAAATACAAATTTATACATAAATTTCAATCTAAATGGCTATTCCAACTACTGTCGCTTTAAGTTCAAATATGTTGAATCTGCTCATGCCTCTAGTTCACAGGATCGAACACCTGCATTTTACCACTGGTTTTCGAACAAACAAAGAAAATTTGTGCATCATTAAGGAATAAATCTGACCATTAGGGGGGTCAGATTCATTTCCCTTAGTGATGTTTTTTAACAATAGAAATTCGTAATCTAAGTATATGGTTTGAGCAATCAAAGAAAACATTTATGCACTTTTATGGAGTGAATCTGACCATTGAGGGTCAGACATTTCCTTTAATGCTATTTTTCAAAGTAATACTTTTAAGCTTTAATCATAGGGATGCATACAAAATAGCACAACCATAAAGAAAAGCTGGAAGGTAAAACAAGGCAGATTTTAGAATGAACCCCAAAGAAACTCAAAACCAAATAGCTATACATGGCTCATTGATACAATACAAAGTTTACATGTTCATAATCTTACAACAGAATAAAATCAGACAATATCAAATATTTTTAACACCAAACAAGCACATATTTCTGAATCTAAGAATTTCATTTAAAGCAAAATTGTTACATACCTTTAAGAGTGAAAAATAACAAGAAGATTTGACCAAATAAAGGTCAAAGATATATCAGGCTCTTGTGTGTTTTACAAGAATGATTGGGGTCCCCTTTATATAGGAGGGAAGAATTCTAACATAGTACATGTCTAATTATGACAAATAAATGCTATTGGTACAGCTGTGTAACGGCCTAGTACGTACTTGTACTATCTCTTGCAGACCTTATCAGCTCTAACCACGTGTCCTTGGGAATTTCTCGCATTTTCATGACGGTCATCGATTTTGCACTGCTTCAAGGTAGGCCGTGATGGGCCTTCGATATACTTTCTCGAGGTATGCACTTTGGGGTCGAACTTCAGACTCTACTTCGAGCCTCTCGAGATCGAGCTTGGAATGTCATAGAGGCCTCAATATCGAGATCCCCGATATCGACCGTATACAGATAGTCCCCACATTTCTTAGGATGAAATGATAAGAAAAACTTTGAATTCTTCGGTTCTTAGATGTCCTGTGCAATGATGTCATTCCTATGACGCAGGCGTTGAAGCGACCGAAGTGACCCGTCGGTTCTTTTCCCCAAAAAATCATAATTGCTCGTTAGAGCCGTTTGGCCATTAACATCAATGAACAGTCGCCTTTTTATCTTATATATACTTGCTTTCTTCCCTTCATTAAGAACTTTATCATTCTGCAACAACTATCTTCCTCTATAAACTCACCTTTCTCCACCAATTCTTTCGCCGTGTCAGCTTAAAATTGTGTCAGCGTTTTCATCTCCTCCTTCTTACCCTAGAGAAAATCATGGCTAAAACATCCAAATCAGTTCCTCAGAAAGAAGAAAGCTCCAAATCCGTACCTCAGAAAGAAGGAACCTTTACTTCTTCTTCCCGTCCGGCCGGTGGCAAGCCGCCGGCGCTCAATGAGATTATTTCGAGAATAATTACCATACAGAAGGACTTTACAGTAGAGAAACCTCCATGTCCCTGGTCTTCGTGAAAACACCACGAGGTATATCATATCAATCGAGGAGAGACACCTCGTGTTGTAAGGAGAGAGTGCATATGGGGGGAAGAGGTCAATCTGCAAACACCACGACCTATGTAAAGGGGTTTATGACAGTGTATACGTACCCTTTTACATTAGGTCCCCTCGACCCACTCGTGCTCGAGTTCTGCCGAAGGTACCAAGTTACCCTGGCCCAGATCCATTCGTCCCTCTGGCGGATCATGTTGATGATGAGGTTTTTTGTTGACAAGGCTGAGATTGAATTCACTCTCAACCACCTCATTCGATTGTATCAGCCTCAACATTTTTGAGGTCTAATCAAGCTCTAACTTCGGTCCACCAAATCTTTATTTGCTAGCAATGACGAGAGCAGGGATCGAGGCTGGATGAGCCGGTTCATCAGAGTGAGGACCATCGACGTCATTCCTTTATAGTTCCTGCCGTTCCCCGAGAAATGGAACTTCACACGTGAGTAAAATATGATGCTTCATATTCCTTCCATTTTTTTATACATAGAGTGACTGTTCTATTTCTTTTTTTAGCGGTCCTATGGATGCCTGATGTGGTCCTCGACCTCGCAAACTTGCAGCTACTTCGACATATGATAAACGCAAGTGGATGGACTTGTCGAGGGGAAAGTGGGAGGCGAAGCACCATGGTGTATGTTATAATCATACTTCTTCCTTTATAAGAGATACTTTCCTTCACATGACCTAACTTCTCTGTTGCAGGTATTGGTGAGTTCTTCGATATGAGGCCGCCCCCTCTCAGTGAGGAAGAGGAGCCTTCGGCTTCGAAGCGGAAGAAAGATAATAAGAGAAAAAGGTCCTCGAAGGACGAGGACTCCCAAAGCAAAGCAAAGCCAGCTCGGGGACGTAAAAAGAATGTAGTCATTAATGAGGACTTCGAGTTCATCCGTCGATCCACGGTGATGATGACGATGAAGTGGAGGGTTCGACATTGGTGACTCGAACCAGAGAACCTTCCGAGGCAGTTAAGCCCACAGTAATCGAATCCTTTAGCCTCGAGGGAGGACATCAAAAGAAGAAAAAGGACGAAGGACCTTCGTCTTCTGAATTGCCAGTTTCTTCGCAGACTTTGGGAAATACTTCAAAGGGAAAAAGCGTCGAAGTACCTCTGCCCGATCAGAGCGCCTCAGGTGATTTCCCCGAGGCCATGACTGTAGGTCACTCACCATCATTTTTGTCTTTCTCCGAAGCCACCATTAGGGATGCTCGGGACCTGAAGACGCCCGAGTTAGGTGGAGTCCCAAGTGAGAACGACCCCTTCGAGGGTTGCTTTACTGGGACCGATGAGGCTGAACCATTTGATGCAAAGTCGATCTTCAAGGAAGCTCATCGGTTTTGTTCAATCGTGAGTTTTTAATAGTACCATAATCTTTCTAACTTCATACTTTATTTCTTTGTCTGAACAAATATTTCTTTCCTTAGGCCTTCGACAAATTTAAGGCTGAGTTACATCGCTGCGAGGCTGAGCTACGTAGATCATTGAATGAGAAGAAGACCCTCAGACTGATTTGTGCCAAGAAGTAAGAAGAACTTATACACCTTCGATCGGAATTGACCCGAGCTCGTGACTATGAGGACGAGCTCTAGAAGCAGGTAACCTCTATTTTGAAAGAATATGGGATTTCTCTCCCACCTTCAGAGGCTAACATTTCAATGACTTAGCTGCAGCGGAAGGTGGAGATGCTGGAGCGTCTTCGGGGCGAGGTCGCCCAAGTCAACTCCGAATGCAATGAGTGGAAGGCACAAATGGACGTCCTTGCTGTGGCCAAGAAAGAAGCATTGACTAAAGTGTCCGCCATCTAGATTCAACTTTGAAATGCTCAACAGAGTAATTTGGTTCAGGTGGGCAGGATAACTGAGCTCGAGGCTGGTCTCATGAAGGCAAAGGCCGAGATCGAGGAAGCCCGAGCCGAAGCCAAAGAGATACAAATGAAGGCCGACAATAAGGTAGATATCTTTTTGAAATATTCTACTGATGCTCAAATGGAGTTGAGGGGGGCCTCCGATCGAGAGAGAAGAAGCAATGACTATGCCCGATGTAGATCCCGGTGGGAAACCCTCTAGGAAATTCATGTTATGGGCTTCGATCTCTCTGAGGAGATAGAGCAGGCTAAGGCGGATGAGATTGATGCCAAGTTCCTCCTTTCTTCCGATGATGAAGCCGATGACGAGGATGATGAGGAAGAGGATGACAATGAGGATAGTCCCAAGGTAGTTGGTGAAGACAAAGTCCCCGAGGGGGAAAAGATTAATTCCCCGACGATAGACTAGGTCTTTTTTTATTTTTGTAAAGGCTCCCTGTGGGGGAATTGTAAATGTACTTTTTGTACCATTATCTTATAAAGAAATTTCTTGTTCTATCTTTGAGTTGATTTCCCTCTTGCCTTTGCTTTTGAAACTTGATGCTTGTCGATGATTAGTACGATGTGTTGGACTTAGAATATAAAACCCTTAGGTTTTTGTGCTCGATGAACGATCAATAATAGTTGACCGTTTAGGGTCCGATATTCGAGTTAAGTTTTAGCTCGAGACTTTCGAATCCAAACTTAGGTGAGGTCTCGAGCACAATGTGCTTTGGCCTTTAAGTTCTTTAGGTATCGAACCTTAGGTTCTTAAAATATCGGCCCTTAGGCTCTTTAGGTTGTCCCTTAGGCTCTTTAGGTTGGCCCTTAGGCTCTTTAGGTTGTCCCTTAGGCTCTTACGTATAGGCCCTTAGGATCTTTTTAGATTGGGTCGATTCGACCTCTAATATGGCTATAATTTTCCCCCATTCTGGCTAAAGACTTTTAAAAACTTTATTATGCCTTGGCGTGTTTTTGTATTCGTCCGACTTTTCGACGGTTCGATTGATAGGAACCTCAATTACAAGTCGATGTGTGACGATAATTGAGAACCTCGTGAGGTTCTTTTGAAGGCTGATCTTTTCGAAGCCTTTACATTATTCGGAGCCGATATTATTGAAGCTCCTTTTCTTATGCCGAGGGTAGCCTGACTAACCGGTTTTTTCAAAGTATTTAAAGGCCTTTAGTTTTATGGCGAAGGTCGGACGTCTCCGAGCCGCATTATTTCGGCCATAGACTTTTCATATGACCGTAGTCTTTATATTTGGTCGTAATATTGAGGGTATGCCTTTTTAGGGGTCTTACAAATTTGAATATATAGACTTGGCCTTAATATCGGGGTTATGCCTTTTTTATGGTCCTATAAGTTTGAGTATGCCTCGTTTAGGTCATATAGATTTGAAGTTCCCTCATTGAGGTCTTATGAATTCAGTGTTGCCTCATTGAGGTCTTATGAGCTCGATGTTGCCTCATTGAGTTCTTATGAGCTCAAGTCTTTGATAAGTTGACTGTCGATAACAGTCCCCGGATGTTCAGGGGTATTTGGCCCTTGGGCCATTTCATGTGAAAATAGTAAACTTCTTTGAGGCACAAAGTGTTTTGATAAATAAGGATGCTTGTTCGAATAATTGGTACATGAATACATGTTCTTGCCCTTGGGGGCTCGACTATTCTACATGGACACGGTTCTTTTGACCTTTTGGCCCATTACAACATTCTCCTATCGAGGCCCTCTTTGGCATAACTTGATTTCTTTGAAAAAGCAACCTCCGAGGTTGATGGGCCGAGTATTCAGGGTTGATTGAAAAGAATCCTTGAATGCTTGTTGAGTTTTCCTTAGGTAGCATATAGGTGTTTCCTCGTTAAAAACCTTGTCGGTAAAACCCATTTGGGATAAAACCTGATCTAAGGGAAAAAGAGTGCAACACATGCTTTAAAACCCAAGGTATTCAAGTTGAAGGGTGCTTCGATCCCTCTCAATCGAACACCTGCAAAAGGTTAGTATGAAACATAAATGAAAAGGGAGAAGGTTATACCTTAGCAATAATAGAGTTTGAGCATCGATATGTTCCAATTGCTTGGTAGTTGTTCGCCTTTCATGATGCTAAGTGTGTAGGATACTTTTCCTACTACCCCGAGGACGCGGTACGGTCCTTTCCAACTAAGGCCTAGTTTCCCTTCGTTTGGGTTTCGAGTGTTGAGGGTGACTTTACTTAGAACTAAGTCCCCGACTCCGAAGTATCAGAGGTTTGTTCTTCTGTTGTAGTATCTTTTGATCCTTTGCTTTTGAGCGGCCATTCGAACTAATGCGACCTCGCTCTTTTTATCTAGTAGCTCGAGGGCGGTGTTCATTGCCTCGTTGTTTGAGTCCTCTGTGGCATGCTGAAATCTGGCGCTCGGTTCTCTGACCTCGACTGGTATAAATGCCTCGGACCCATATACCAAGGAGAACGGGGTCTCCCCTGTGCTTGACTTCGAAGTTGTTCGATATGCCCATAGTACTTTGGGAAGCACTTCTCTCCATTTCCCCTTCGCATTTTCTAACCTCTTCTTTAGGTTTTGAATGATAGTTTTGTTTGTGGACTCGGCCTGACCATTTTCACTTGGGTGGTAAGGCGTCGATAGGATCCTTTTGATTTTATAATCTTTGAGGAATTTTGTCACCTTGTTGTCGATGAACTGCTTTCCATTATCACATGTAATCTCGGAGGGGATCCCGAATTGGCATACGATGTGGTCCCATATGAAGTTGATGAATTCTTTTTCTCTTATCTTCTCGAAGTCCTGTTCTTCTACCCATTTAGAGAAGTAGTCAGTCATAAATAAGATAAATCTAGCTTTACCTGGCACCGTTGGTAAGGCGCCGACGATGTCCATCCCCCATTTCATGAATGGCCACGGAGATAGGACTGAGTGTAGTTGTTCACCGGGTTGGTGAATCATTGGTGCAAATCTTTGGCATTTGTCGCGTCTTCGAATGAATTCCTCGGTGTCCGTTTCCATGTTGTCACAATAGTAACCTGCTCTGATCACCTTTCGAACTAAAGAATCTGTACCGGAGTGGTTTCCAGAAGTGCCTTCGTGGATTTCTCGTAGCATATAGTCGGTGTCCCCTGGTCCCAAGCATACTGCTAGTGGTCGAAGGTCCTTCTGTACAATGTTCCATTCTCTTCAAGTGACAATAAGTTTGTTTTGGCTCGAAGGGCCCTCGACTCCTTTGGGTCCGTGGGGAGTTTCCCATGTTTCAGGTAGTCGATGTACTTGTTCCTCCAATCCCATGTTAGAATTGTTGAATTGATCTTGGCATGACCTTTTTTGATCACCGATTTGGATAGTTGTACGACAGTCCCTAGGAGTATGTCATCTTCTTCGACAGACGATCCCAAGTTTGCGAGTGCATCGGCCTCGCTGTTCTGTTCTCGAGGTATGTGAACTAGGGTCCACTCTTTGAAGCGATGCAATGTCACTTGAAGCTTGTCTAAGTATCTTTGCATCATATTTTCTCGAACCTCGAAGCTCCCATTTACTTGGTTTACAACCAGAAGAGAGTCACATTTTGCTTCGATGACCTCTGCTCCTAGGCCTTTGGCCAGTTCGAGTCCTGCAATCATGGCCTCATACTCAGCCTCATTGCTAGTCAACTTCGAAGTTTTTATAGATTATCTAATTATGCCGCCCGTAGGCGGCTTTAGAACTATGCCGAGCCTGGACCCTTTGACATTCGAGGCACCGTCAGTGAAAAGGGTCCATACCCCCGATGATGTGCCCATTTTTAACAAGAGTTCTTTCTCTGCTTCGAGAACGAGGGAATGCGTAAAATCGCCACGAAGTCTGCCAAAATTTGAGACTTGATAGTCGTTCGGGGTTGATACTCGATATCGTACCCTCCTGAGTTCAATGGCCCATTTGGCCAATCGGCCCGACAATTCGGGCTTATGCAAGATATTTCGAAGATGATATGTTGTTAATACACATATAAGATGACATTGAAAGTAAGGTTTCAATTTCCTAGATGCACTTATTAATGGAAGAGCTAGCTTTTCTAAGTGCGGATACTTAGTTTCAGCATCTCCTAGCATCCGACTAACGTAATAGATAGGGAATTGCATACCTTGTTCTTCTCATACCTACACACCAATTACCGCTACTTTGGACACGACCAAATATAAGTATAGTGTTTCATCCTCCTTCGGGGTGTGGAGCAAAGGCGGGCTCGAGAGATACCGCTTTAATTCTTCCAAGGCATGTTGGCATTCCAGAGTCCATTCGAAGTTGTTTTTCTTCTTGAGTAGGGAGAAAAAGTGATGACTCCGATCTGATGACCTCGAGATGAATTGGCCTAAGGATGTTATTCACCCGATTAGCCGCTATACTGCTTTCACATTGTTTACCACGGTGATCTCCTCGATGGCCTTGATTTTGTCGGGGTTGATCTCGATCCCCATGTTCGACACCATGAAGCCCAAAAATTTGCCCGATCGCATTTCTCGGGGTTAAGCTTCATGTTGTACCTTCTTAGGATGTCGAATGTTTCCTGCAAATGAGTCAAATGGTCCTCTGCGTGCAGGGACTTAACTAGCATGTCATCAATGTAAACTTTCATAGACTTGCCTATTTGATGTTCGAACATCTTATTACCTAGGCGTTGATATGTAGCTCCCGTGTTTTTTTGCCCGAAGGGCATTACGTTATAACAATATGTACCATACTTCGTGATGAACAAATTCTTTTCCTGGTCCTCCGGGTTCATTTGAATTTGATTGTACCCGGAGTAGGCGTCGAGAAAGGTAAGGATCTCGTGGCCGGCCGTAGAATCAATCAAACGATCGATGTTGGGCAATGTGAATGAATCCTTAGGGCATGCTTTATTCAAATCTTTATAATCTACACACATTCTCAGTTTATTCCCCTTTTTAGGGACTACCACTTCGTTAGCTAGCCATTCGGGGTATTTTACCTCTCTAATGGATCCTATTTTAAGAAGTTTGGTTACCTCGTCTTTGATGAATGCATGCTTTACCTCGGACTGAGGCCTCCTTTTTTGCTTCACCCGTTTGAACCTGGGGTCGACACTTAGTCGATGGGTGGTTATTTCCGGCGGGATCCCTGTCATAACTAAATGGGACCAAGCAAAGCAATCATAGTTATCAATAAGAAATTGAATGAGTTTTTTCCTGAGTTTGGGGGTTAATCCCGTTCCCAGGTATACCTTTCGATTTGGAAGATGTTCGACAAATACGACATGTTCGAGCTCTTCGACTGTTGACTTCGTGACATCTGACTCCTCGGGGGAAACAAAGGCTCGAGGGGTGAGGAAGTCCTCTTCACTGTCCTCGACCACCTGTTCATGGGTCACATATCCCTTGGGTTTGACTGAGGGTATAGACTATGGTTGCTATTTGTCTATTTCCTTGTCTTTTGACTTCTCCGAGGTGGAAAAGGTCGATGCTGGTGCCATGTCGTGCACCGCGAACATATCCTTTGCTACATACTACTCTCCATACATTATCTTTACACCATCCTTTGTTGGGAACTTCATCATTTAATGAAGAGTTGATGGCACCGCCCTCATACTATGTATCCATGGCCTACCAAGTAAGGCATTGTACCTCATGTCACCTTCGATGACATGATCTCCAAATCTACCAAGTTCAGATTTTTATCATCAAATTATGCTCAAGGAATGAATTCAAATTGAAAAATACCAATTTAGCTCATAACCCGAAACCGGTCAAAACACGACTCCCGGTCCCGCCTCTCTCGGAACTCAGAAAATTTTATATCAAAATGTTGTATATTGAATTGTACCGGCCATGTTGACTGGGAGGATGATTTCCCCCTTCATCGTTTCACTCGCCATGTTGAATCCGTTCAGGACTCAAGATGCGGGTATGATCTGATCGAGCATCCTGAGCTGCTCCACAACTCTCGACCTGATTATGTTGGCCGAGCTACCTGGATCCACGAGCACACGTTTAATTTGAACTTTATTCAAAATAAAAGAAATTACCAGTGCATCATTATGAGGGTGGGATAAGGCCTCGATGTCTTCTTCACTGAATGTAAGAGCATCCTCGGCTATGTAGCTCCGAGTTCGCTTTTCCCTTGTGATGGATACTTTGGTTCGTTAGAAAATGGGTCCCTACGGGACGTCGACTCCTCCAATTATCATGTGAATGATGTGTTGGGGCTCCTCTGGCTCGTTCTTCCTGTTCGCCTCTCTTTCTCGAAAGTGATTCTTGGCTCGGTCGCTGAGGAACTCTCGAAGGTGCCCTTCATTGATCAGTCGGGCTACCTCCTCTCAAAGCTGTCTACAATCCTCAGTCCTATGACCGTGAGTGCCATGGTATTTGCACATTAAGTTAGGGTTCCTTTGGGAAGGATCTGACTGCATGGGTTTTGGCCACCTGGTATCTCTGATCTTACCTATGGCTGATACGATGTCAGATGCATCGATGTTGAAGTTGTACTCTGACAATCGGGGTGCCTCTAATGGCCCTGTATGCCTGTCGTACCCGGTTTTGCTCATGAGTCCCCGGGAAATTTGGCCTCGATCCACCCTTCGATCATTTCGAGGTATATTACGCCTCGAAGCATTTCTTCGGTCTTCGACATATGGTTGGTATCTCTCCTTGCTCGGTCTCGGCTCCCTTTCTGCATTCCTTGTCTCTTTTTCTAATAGCCTGCTTGGATATAATCAGCCCAAAGGGTCTCCCAATTGGTCGTCCTCGACCCTAATTTTGGATTGGTATTTGTTGTGCACATCCGCCCAAGTCACGATGGGATACTCGATCAAATTTTGCTTCATCTGCTTCGAAGCCATCGTCAGTGTTTTGCGGTATTTTGGCAACTCATCATGTTTGTGCTAACAAGGAGTTGTTTACTTCTTATGCTACAACTGGAACCAACGAGATAGTTTTTATGGCAAATTCGGCTACTGCAAAAATTGAAGGAACGGGCAAGATAACTTTGAAGATAACTTCTGGCAAGATTGTGACTCTAAATGATGTCCTTCATGTTCCTGAGATGCGGAAGAATTTAGTCTCGACATCACTTCTGGTAAAGAATGGCTTTAAGTGTGTTTTTGTTTCCGACAAGGTTGTAGTTAGTAAGAGCGAAATGGATGTAGGAAAATGCTACCTTACAGAGGGCCTTTTCAAACTCAATGTAATTGCCATTGATATGAATAAAATTTCAGCTTCTTCTTACTTGCTTGAGTCAAATAATTTACGGCATGAACGTTTAGGCCACGTCAACTTCAAAACTTTGCGAAAAATGATTAATTTGGAAGTATTGCCTAAGTTTGAATGCAATAACTCGGAATGTAAAATATGTGTGGAATCAAAGTATGTTAAACATCCTTATAAGTTAGTTGAAAGGAATTCAAATCCTTTAGACTTAATTCACACAAATATTTGTGACACGAAGTCAATACCATATCGCGGTGGAAAAAAGTATTTCATAACTTTTATTGACGACAATACTAGATATTGCTATATTTACTTACTTAATAGTAAAGATGAAGCAATTGAGGAATTCAAGCAATACAAAAATGAAGTTGAAACATAACTAAACAAAAAGATCAAAATGATAAGAAGTGATAGGGCTGGTGAATATGAATCTCCTTTTGAAGATATATGCTTGGAATGTGGCATTATTCACCAAACAACTACCCCTTACTCACGGCAATCTAATGGAATTGCGGAAAGAAAGAATAGAACGTTAAAAGAGATGATGAATGCCTTATCGATAAGTTCGGGTTTACCCCAGAACTTGTGGGGGGAAGCTATTCTTACAGCGAATGAAATACTCAACCGAGTTCCCCATAACAAAACGCAATCTATTCCATATGAAAAAATGAAAAGGTAGGAAACCCAACTTAAAATATTTAAAGTGTGGGAGTGTTTGGCTAAAGTGCAAATTCCTAAACCCAAAAGGGTGAAGATTGGACCGAAAATGGTTGATTGCATTTTCATAGGATATGCAAGAAATAGTAAAGCATATCGTTTTCTGGTTCATAAATAATAAAATTCCGACATTCATATTACTATGGTAATCGAATCTGATAATGCTGAATTCTTTGCGAATATTTATCCGTATAAAAATGAATGTGAGTCTCTTAGTGAAAAATCTAAGCGACCTCGAGAAGAAGAAAAGGAAAGTACGTTTAATGAGGAAAATCCAAGACGTAGTAAACGTCAAAGGACAACTACTTCCTTTGGACCAGACTTGCTGACATTTTTGTTGGAAAATGAGCCTCAAACGTTCAAAGAAGCAATTTCTTCCTCGGAAGCACAATATTAGAAAGGGGAAGTCAATAGTGAGATGGAATCCATATTAAGTAATCATACTTGGAAATTGGTTGATCTTCCTCCGGGAAATAAAACTTTGGGTTCTAAATGGATTTTCAAAAGGAAAATGAAAGCTGATGGTACTATTGACAAATATAAGGCAAGATTAGTTGTTAAAGGGTTTATACAACGAGAAGATCTTGATTACTTTGACACATACTCGCCGGTAACAAGGATTACATCTATCCGGGTGTTAATAGCGTTAGCCGCTGTGTATGGCCTTCAAATCCATCAGATGGATGTAAAGACAAACTTCTTAAATGGAGATTTAGAAGAAGAAATCAATATGGAACAACCTGAAGGGTTTGTAGTTCCCGGAAAAGAAAATAAGGTGTGTCGACTTGTTAAGTCACTTTACGGACTAAAACAAGCACCAAAATAATGGCATGCGAAATTTGACCAAATATTGTCAAATGATTTCGAGATCAATGAGTGTGACAAATGTGTTTATATTGAGAATACTCCAAATCAAATAGTCATTGTTTGTTTATATGTGGATGATATGTTGATAATGAGTAACAATATTGCTAACATAAATACTACTAAGCACATGTTTACTAGTAAGTTTGATATGAAAGACTTAGGAGTTGCTGATTTAATTTTGGGAATTAAGATCCTTCAAACTCCTCAAGGTCTAGCTTTGTTTCAATCTCATTATATTAAAATGGTACTTGAAAAGTTCAAATATTTGGACTTTAAATAAACAAAAACGCCAATTGATTTAAACCATACTCTTGTAAAGAATAAAGGTCAAAACATGTCTCAATTGGAATATGCTCGAGTGTTGGGAAATTTGATGTACATTATGAATTGTACACGACCTGATATAGCTTGTGCGATAAGTAAGCTTAGTCGATACACAAGTAATCCCAACCAAGCTCATTAGATAGCAATGAAACGAGTTTTGGGATATTTGAAATGTACCCAAGACTACGCATTGCATTACAATAATTATCCCGCAGGTTTTGAGGGATATAGTGATGCAAATTGGGTCACCGGATCAACAGAATCAAAATCCACAAGTGGATACGTTTTTACCATTGATGGAGGAGCACTGTCTTGGACGTCGTCCAAACAGACATGCATCGCCCACTCTACAATGGAGTATGAGTTTATAGCTTCAGACAAGGCCGGTGAAGAAGTTGAATGGCTCCAGAATTTCTTAGAAGACATTCCATTTTGGCCCAAACCTGTGGCACCTGCATGCATACATTGCGACAGTCAAGTAGCAATAAGAAGGGTTGGGAGCGTTATGTATAACGGGAAATCTCGTCACATTCGATGAAGGCATAATGCCGTTAGAACTACTCTCTAGTGGAATTATCACAGTTGGCTATGTAAAGTCAAAAGATATTATATCAGATCCGCTTACAAAAGTCCTACCTAGAGAGGCGGTTGAGAAGTAATCAAAGGGAATGTGACTATGGACGAGGACAAGTCATTGTGGAGGTAACTCTACCTAGAAGACTGGAGATCCCGAGATCTAGGTTCAAGGAGATAAAACAAAGTCATTAATGACGGTTCAACATTGTCAAATAAATTTCTTTTTGGTCCATTCTCGTGATGAGACAATGTTCAGTACCAAGGATAAATCGTTAAGGCTTTTTAATGGTTTCTAAATTTGATACGGGGTATATCAAATGGTGTATCTACGGGATAACACACCTAGGAATCACCTATGTAAGGGTAAAGTGTAAGCCGCTTCAAGGAGAATTCTGTAAGGCCAGTTCTCTACATACTTATGAACCAAGTGGTGTTCATGGATGAAACAAACACAACAATGAGAACCAAAGACGGTTAAGAGTTGATTATGTGACTTTTGGTTGTCTGGGTATACACCAAAGTTCGATGGTTCAAAGATATCAAATCTACCGATTGACCGAGTACATCCGACATAAGCTCACTACGAAAAGTTTAAAGGGAAACCTACTTATCCAGATGTGATTAACCCTTAATTGTGAATAACACAGTATTTTCATGCATGTTTTTCCACACATGTCCATTCCTCATTCATGTGGGGGATTGTTGCGTTTTTATTAAGGGGTGTGAATGAGAAATGGAATAGACACCTCTTGGATTGCACCTCTTCATCTCACCCTTTCATTGGGGTGTGAATGGGAAATGGATGAGGTTCCTCTTAGATTGCACCTCTTCATCTCACCCTTTCATTGTCTATAAATACAGAGACTTAGCCTTATTTTTCACCACTGAAAAATCTGAAATCTCTCCCCTCAATTTTCTTGGTTTTTCAAAAGCAAAACATAAGCATTTTGTGTGATTTCCTCCGCCATTTGAGTTTGTCGAAATTCTGTGATTTGAAGTGCCGCTATCACTAAATAGTTATTCCGTTCTATCTTAGGAGGAATTATTCCGCAACCTTGGGCATTGTGAGGGGATTAAATTCATAAGGAAACACAAGAAACTTGTGTACTCAGAATTCTTTCTGCTTTATTTTTTCTTAAACTGACGTTTATTGATTTACTGGTTTTGAATACAGAGTGATAACAAAAACAAGTGGAGCTCCGAGCGTGTAACAGAATGTTTTTGTCTTTTCTGTAACTACTGCGTTTTTTTGACGGTAATGTTCGAATCTCGTTGCGCTTACTCATCAATTTTATTGGATATTTGCATCCTTCTATTAATACCAGTACCATAGGGTGTAGTCAATAGTTCTGAACTCACCATTTGTTGTTACAATTAACCATTTGACAAAGTTCCTTTCTTGGTCTAGCACCATATTTCAGCTAATTCCTATTTGTAAGAATTTGTCAAATGTTTCTTAATCACAAGACATAAAATAAACATTCTTAACAATCTTTACATGATCGTCAATCTTGATATATTACCATTTAGAGTGAAGAGAGAACTTTTAACGCATGTAGTTCAATGGGTTATATGATCCGATTAATAATCCCTCAAAGGTTGATTAGTATTCTTGGACCACAAAGTTTGAGTAAATGCTAAAAAGTACAATAATTTAATTTCTATACCAAGCAAATATGATAATGTAGTTTATTGGCTTTTGCATCTTTGAGCAATATATGGCCTCAATAATTCACCCCCATGTTTTGCCTTATTTAGCTAACAAGTGCAACAACCATTAACAATAAAAAATAGCATTTTAGGTAGTGAAAAATAACATCAAAGTCTTGGCTTGCACGCCCTTCAAAAAGCTAAATAATAACAAGAAGGGAACATATCAATTCAAAGAATTTTTATTTTTCAGAAAGGAATTACAAATATGAACATATCAATTCCCTTTTTTGCAAAATCCAAATTTGACAGAGACTATCATGACAAACAAATCAGCCACTAAAAAGGTCAACATGATTTTCAAGTGGTCCAAAGTGAATGCCATAACAAAGAAAATTATGGGGTAAATTCAGTACATAACTAGTACTCCCTCCGTTTCAATTTATGTGAACTTGTTTGATTGGGCACGGAGTTTAAGAAAAAATGAAGACTTTTGGAATTTGTGGTCCTAAACAATTCAAAAAAGGCCCCAGAGTATTTGTGTGGTTATAAAAGCTTCTCATTAAGGGTAGAATTGTAAGTTTAATAAAAAAACATCAAATTTAGAAAGGAATCATTCTTAACCAAAAAGGAAATAGGTTCACATAAACTGGAAGGGTGGGATATATTTTTTTTCCACCAAAACCACATAACTTTATTTTTTGTAATATAAAATTACAAAACATAATTACACCATAATAATAAAAAAATCACAAAAGCTGGAAACGTAACGCACCGAATTACTTTTTACTGGTTTAAATTTTCACATTAGCATATCCCATTTAGCACGGGCTAGCCAGTTTTCTGATCGGTAATTAAAAAATAGGCAGTGTTTGCAAAGTCATTGAAAAATAGCCATTATTTTGCTGCAGCACAGAAAGTTCCAACATAATATTTTGGAGATTGGTGCACCTGTATATAAACTTCCAGCATATTATGCTGGAACTCCAGCACACGGAAAGTTCCAGCATAATATAATGGAGATTGGAGCATCTGTATATGAACTTCCAGCAAATTATGCTGGAACTCCAACACACAGAAAGTTCCACCATAATATATTGGAGATTGGAACATCAGTGTATGAACTTCCAGCATATTATATTGGAACTCCAGTATATTATGCTGAAATATTTTCCTGATTTTGAACAGTATTTTCGTTCAGATTTATCTTTACATGAAAAGTGGCTAATAACCTGTTTGGTCAAGCTTCTAAAATCAGCTTATTTTGAGAAGTGTTTTTCTCAAAAGTACTTTTAAAAAAGTGCTTTTGGTGAAGCGCAATTTGTGTTGTGGCTAATTAATTTGAAAAACACTTTTGCGCAGTAATTAGTGTTTGACCAAGCTTTTGAAAACTGCTTCTAAGTGTATTTTTCTCAAAAGTGCTTCTCAGAGAAGTGCTTTTGGAAAAAAACTATTTTTTTCTGCTTCTCAAAAACTGCTTCTGTTTCTCCTCAAAAACACATTTTTTCTTTCCAAAAGCTTGGCCAAACACTTCAATTTTTGGCCCAAAAAAGCACTTTTGGCCCAAAAAAATACTTTTGGCCCCAAATAAAGCTTGGCCAAACAGGCTATAAATTTCGATTATCTTTGAATCTGTGGCTATTTTTCAATTACCACTAGTAAATCTGGCTTTTTTTTAATTTAGCCATTTTTTAACTAATAAATACCCAAGACAATTAGAACGAAGACCCATTTTAATTCGGTTGTGCGACGAGAAAAAATTTAACATAGAGTAACTATAATGAATCGACCAGTCGTTTTGAGCTCTAGCGCGTCGTTCAGCGGTTTGAGGCCTTGAGTAGCTTCACTTCAGTTATTATGATTTGTACGTGTGGTCGGAATTGAATTTCGAGAAGTTCGGAGTTGATTTGGAAAGAAATTTCAAATTTCGGAAGCTTCGAGTTGGAGGAATTTACTAATGTTTGACTTTGAGTAAACGACCTCGGAATCGGGATTTGAAGGTTCCAACAGGTTTGTATGATGATATTGGATTTGGGCGTATGTACGGATTGAGTTTTGGATTACCCAGGAGTGTTTCAGTGCCCATTGTTGAAAGTTCGCATTTTGGAAGGATTTCATAAATTTGGGTTGAAGTGTATTTTAATGTTATCGATGTTCGTTCAGAATTTCGAAACTGGTAATAGATCCATATAGTGATTCTCGTCTTAGGAGCGCGTCCGGATGTAGATTTGGAGGTCCGTAGGTCATTTGGCGAAAGTTGGAAGTTAGAGGTTTTTGGAAGTTTAACTGGAAGTGGACTGTTTGATATCGGGGTCGGATTCCGATTCCGGAAGTTGGAGTAGGTCCCAATGTCAAATGTGACTTGTGTGCAAAATTTGAGATAAGTTGGATGTGATTTGATAGGTTTCGACGTCGAATATAGAAGTTTGAAGTTCTAAAGTTTATTAAGCTTGAATATGGGTGAGATTCATGGGCCTCGAGCAAGTTTGTGTTATGTTATGGGACTGGTTGGTGTGATTAGATGGGCCTGGGGTGGATTCCGGATGGTCAATGGAACAAATTTGGATTTGGAGGAAGAGCTGAAGCAGTTGGGAATCTAGTGTGATCGCACCTGCCTAGAGAGGGCCGCATGTGCGCGCCCGCGGAAGCGAGTCAGAGGTCGCAAAAGTGGAAAGGGAGTGAGGGACCGGCAGTCCGCAGGTGCGGAAGATTTTCCGCAGAAGTGGATGCGCACCTGTGGGTTATTGAGCACAAAAGCGGGTTGGGCAGCTGGGGGCATCTCCGCAGATGCTTAATTTACTACACATGTGGAACCGTAGAAGCAGTCCAGTGACCGCATGTGCGAAGGATGGCTGGGTAGTGTGGTCTTTTAAAGGGGAATATTGGCTCAATTCCACTTCATTTCGTCCATGGGAGCCGATTTTGGAGCAGGTTTGGAGTGCCATCTTCATCCTTTATTATGGGGTAAGTGACTTCTTCTCATTTTGAGTTAAATACTTGGATTATATATAGATTTTTAATATGGAAATTAGTGAAAATTTGGGGTTCTGGTAGCAAATCTAGAAAATTGATGTTTTCTAATTTTGACCACGAATTTGAGCATAGAATTGGGAATAAATTATATATTTGAGTTAGTAATGTTATGGGTAGTGTTTATCTTAAAATAATTTCATAATTCGGGCACGTTGGCCCGAGTTGGGTTTATCGATTCTTCGAGCGGAGTTTGAAATTGTTATAATTTGATTTATAATAAATATTAGATTATATATATTTATGGATTTGCTCATTGATTGACTAGTTTTGGAGCGACGAGCACCAATTTGAGGTGTTAGAGAGGCATTAGAGCCGTTATGGAACTTCGAAGCGAGGTAAGTCTCCTGTCTAACTTTGTGAGGGGAAAACTACCCCTAGGTGTTGTAATTGATGTGTGCTACTTGTTGTGGGGGCTACATACGCACGAGATGACGAGAGTCCGTACGTAACTACATTCGTGTTATTGTCCGAGTATATTAAGGTTCACACCATGTTATAATTGTACTATTTGAGTTATCTTTTGTCTATTAGATTCTTTTACTTCACATTGATACTTGAGAATAGACTTGCTATTGTAGACATTTCACGAGTTTCATGATTTGCCACGGAATAATGGTGTTCCTCTTACGGATTTCTCACGCGCTATGCGTTTTCATCGAAAGGTTTTCCTTAAAAATTATAACTCACACGTTTATTCGTGAGTGGGGGTCAAGGACGCGTTTAAGCTTCTTATTCAAATGGGATCAGGCCGTTCGCCTCAGTTGGATTTATGTGCCACACTCTCATGGGAGCGGGCTGTTCGCCTTGGCAGTTTAATAGATGCATCTATGGTTCGTGCCGTTCGACCCTCGGTAGTGCATAGATTATGATGGGACCGATTCATACGCCTCGACATTTTTATAAAATATCCTCATGGAATCATGCGTAATATTGGGCAAGAAGCCAGTGTAGCGGTGAGTTGTTTTCCTAATTTGAATTATAGAGACTTATTTGGTGAGGTCCATTAAATATATGCTCCGTTGAGGAGGAATTTGCTAATTGAGAGCTTGACTTTATTGTAACGAGGAGAATTGTACCACATGTTTATACTTGTTCATTTCGTTTGTTTACTCTGCCTCATATTTGTTTTTTTAAACTCTTTACTGTACCTGATTTTATTGGACCACTAGTAAGTGTCTATCTCGACCCCTTGTCACTACTCCTCCGGGGTAAGTCTAGATACTTACTGGGTACACGTTGATTTACATACTCATACTACACTTGCTGCACGTTTTGTGCAGGTACATTTATGTCTAGTGGTCCTTTGGGCGTGGAGGCGCGAATGATGAGGGACTTTCCGCTAGCAATATTTCATGTTACGATCCGCAGCTAACAGAGTCTCCTTTAGAGTTATTTATATTCTCCTGTCTAATTTGTATTCCGGACAGATGGTGTATTTTATTTTTACTTCCTAGTTGATGCTCATGTACTTGTGACACCGGGTTTTGGGAGTGCTTACGGGTTATTCATTAATTTTGTTCTGAGAATATTATCAGTTACCCTGTAAATTTCATTTCTTACTATTTAATTGATGAAATTATGATTTTTAAAATACTAAAATGATTAATTAAGCTAATCAATTACTGTTGGCTTGCCTGACAGCGGTGTTAGGCGCCACACGATCTTCAATGGATTTTGGATCGTGACAGTACTTGACTATTGAATTTACATAGCTATGATTTCTTAATTTTTCTCATTCAAGTTATGTTTCATTAATGTGGTTTATGGGAAGAGTATCGAGTAAACCAACAAAAAAAAAAGAGAAAGAAGGGTTGGATTATGTATTTTTAACTTCTACCGATGAGTTTTGGGCTTTGTAGGGTTGGGTCTTTTTTCAATTTGAGTCATCTTGGAACTATGGTAAGAATTTTATGATTCTGTATTCTAAAACAAAATTACGCGATTTTGATGACAAAGGATATAATTATGTGATCAATTATGAAATTATCGAAAAAATACGATAATCTTCCCAATCAAAAATGTGTAAAAATAGCACGAGAGCTAGCCACTTTTTGGACTGGCAATTAAAAAATAGCCAGCGTTTGCAAAGTCATTGAAAAATAGCCACTATTTTGCTGCAGCACGAAAAGTTCCAGCATAACATACTGGAGATTGGTGCACCTGTGTATGAACTTCCTGTTAGGTTTAAAATTTTAATAATGATAAATAACCCTAAAGAAGCCTTGACTAATGTTATATTAGTGTAGGCAGATTCTGGTGAGGAACAACATTGCTAAAAGGAATGAAGATCCACTCAACATCTATGTATCTTGAACCATTGCCTTACATGGTAAATAAAAATCAGTCGGCCTAAAAAAAAGGAAATCAATCAACACTGATCAAGATTCTCAAATGTGCAAAATTGGAGAAAATCTCGGACAACATACAAACCTGCAAGATTCAACAGAAGCTCAAGCCAAGAAAGTCAAGAAGGAATGACGAAAGCAATCCGCCAAGATTGAGGCAATCAGCCATGATTATCTCCAATCAAGGAAGCAATTCATAAGGAAAGAGAAATCAACTGAGCTACTCTTTCAAGCTAGATTCATGAGACAACCCTTGAGTCTTTCTCTTATAAGTTCATGCCTCACAAAGGAAAGGATTCCTAAAATTACTCAGTATAATCCTATAAGTCAAGGAAGCAGAAGACTCATGAAGCTATAAGGAAGAAGCAAAAGGACATTGAAACACATGCAACTACACAATTTGTCTTCTAAACCTTTCTAGTTCTTAGTACAAACATTGTATTCTTGAGTCTACATGTGTCATAAAATATAGGAAGATGTAGAACATAAAAAGAGAGTTGTGTCAATATTACAAAAGCTATTGTCGTTGAATATCATTTGATGGTGAGCGAACCAAAACCATCACCATTGTAACTTTTTATCAAAGATCTAAGAGAACCCTTGTGATCGAAGGGAAGATGGAGTAAGTACCTCACCGGTACCGAACCAGTATAAAGGTTGTTGTGTCTTGTTATCTTTCATTTTGCTTGGTTTATTTCTCTTTAATTGTTCACTTTGCAGAAATTAGTCGAACTGATATTTAGTCAACTAAGTTTTTATTCTACCACAATTCACCCCCCTTGTACTTTCAATTGGTATCAAAGTAAGGCTCACAAACTTTGCTTAACAGCTAGTGGGAAAAGATCATGGGATCAAACACAGTCACCAGTGCATTATTTCATGAAAGAACCTCTCAGGTACGACCTCCATATTTCAACGTACAACATTTCTTTCACTGGAAAGTTCATATGGAAACATACACTATGTCATATGACATCAAAGTTTGGCATGTGATCAAAAGGGAAAATCTTCTAATTCCACCAAAGAAAGATGAGAATGGTCACGTCATTGTATCAACTGATCCACTTGACTTAGATGATTACACTGATGAACAAGTTGTTGTCATAACTGTGAATGCCAAAGCAAAAAATCTACTGTATAATGCTATAAGTGAAGAAGAGTATGAAAATATTTCAAGATGTGAAACTTCTAAGGAAATGTGGGATAAATTGGAAGTCGCATATGAAGGAACCAACAAGGTGAAGAAACAAGAATCAATCTTCTAATTCGTGATTATGAGCTATTTCAAATGAAGGACGGAGAATCGGTGGAGGAAATGTTCTCCGGGTTCAACAAAATCCTTAGAGATCTAAAATATTTTGGTGGACCAATAAAGAGCGGAGAACAGGCCAAAAAATTCTTAGAAGTCTACCCACAATTTGGCAACCCAAGGTTATTGCTTTGGAATGTCAGGACCTTGACAAAATGTCTTATGATGAACTTAGAGGTGATAATTGCCTTTGAGAAAACTCACTTGGACAGACAAATTCAACAAGAAAAGAAGAAGACAATTGATTTTAAAGCAACTCTGGCTGAACCAGAAAATGCAGAGCAAGAGGAAGGAGGAGAACACGATAAAAACATAGCCATGCTCTCCCAAGTTGTAACAAACATGATGAGGAAAAACAGAAATAGCAGAAGAGGTAAATCAAACTTCAGAAAAGGAAGGACAAATAATGAAAATGATAAAAATGATGGAAGATGCTATGAATGTGGAAAACATGGACATATTCAAGCTGATTGTCCCGAACTGAAGAAGAGGCTCAGCAGGAACCTTCAAAAGAAGAAGTCATTTGGATCCTGGAGTGATGAAGAAGAATCTGACCATGAAGAAATTGCAAATATGTGTTTCATGTCCATAAAAGAAGATAGCAATGAGGACAAAAGAGAATTTGGGCTCATGGAAGACGAAGGAGAAGATGAGGAAGAAGACTCAGGTAAACTTGGTCTTATGGCAGACGAGGGAACCAGGGAGGAATATTTCTAGAAGAATCGAAAAGGAAAATGGTATCTTTACAGCGCGTGTTCCAGACATATGATTGGTGACAAACAACTATTCAAAACTATCACCAAACTAGATGGAGGATTAGTTACCTTTGGAGATAAATCAAAAGGAAACTTAATTGGAGTTGGAAAGTTTTCTCTCAGCCAAATGTGTGATGTAGATGAAGTGTATCTGGTGGATGAACTTGCTTACAATCTTCTCAGTATTAGTCAAGTATGTGGAAATGACTACGAGATTTATTTCAAAATGTGGTTGGTTTATTGAAGATGAACCAGGTAAAGTTATTCTCTCTGAAAATAGGGACTGAAATGTTTATACTATCAGTAACTTAGATAATGTTGGTAATCAAATTTGTCTAGCTTCTATTCTTGATGACCCTAGGGTATGGCATAGAACACTTGGTCATGCCAGCATGCATATTATTCATAAACTTTCTAAAAATGATCTTGACATTGGTCTTCCAAAACTATATTTTTTAAAAGATCAAATTTGTGATGCATGTCAACTAGGAAAACAAACCAGGTTTTCTTTTAAAAGTCAACAACATTATCTACTTCAAAACCTCTTCAACTACTGCATATGGATCTTTTTGGACATAATAGAACTGCTAGCATAGGTGGTAGAAAAATATGCTTTGTTATAGTAGATTATTTTTCTAGATTCACCTGGATTATTTTCCTAAGTCACAAGGATGAAGCATTAAGAAACTTTGAAGTCGTTTGCAAGAAAGTGCAAAGTGAAAAAGGTTACTACATTTTCTCCATAAGAAGTGATCATGGAGGAGAATTTGAAAACAAAGAGTTTGAGAACTTCTGCAATGATCAAGGTATCTCTCACAATTTTTCTTCCCCAAGATTGCCACAACAAAATGGATTGGTAAAACGTAAAAACAAAACTCTACAAGACATGGCAAGAACCATGATTGTGGAAAATTCTCTCCCACATCACTTTTGGGCAGAAGCCGTAAGTACAACATGCTATATCATCAACATATTCCTTATTCGACCGATACTCAAGAAGACTCCATATGAACTATGGAGAGGAAAAAGCCCCAATATCAGTTATTTCCATCAGTTCGGATGTAAGTGCTTTATTCATAACAATGGAAAGGATAATCTTGGTAAGTTCGATCCCAAAAGCGATGGAGGTATTTTTTCTTGGATACTCTCCCTAAAGTAGAGCATATAGAGTTTTTAATAAGCGTACTTTATCCATTGAAGAATCTATACATGTTGTTTTTGTGGATACTAACCCTCGTTTGAAAAATGATCGTCTTCTTGAAGATGAAGAAATTTCTATAGTGCAAAAGACTATTGATACATGTGAAATTGCTTCTGAAGAAATTACTGATCAACAAGATCAGTCGGCTATGCATCTTACAAAAAATCAAGAGTCCTTTTTCGATCGATCCAACAAATTCTACTGAAAAAGAGCCAGAATTACTTGCCCCAAATGAATGGAAAATTGAACCTGGATATCCTCATAAATAAATCATTGGAGACCCTCAAGAAGGAATGAAAACTAGAAGATCTCTAAAGCAGACATTAAATATTGCTATCATATCTCAATTTGAATAAAAAAAGGTGGACGAAGCACTTGGAGACAAAAGCTGGATAACTGCAATGAAGGAAGAGCTTGATCAATTTGAGAAAAACAAGGTATGATAACTCATACCTAAGCCACTAAATGCATCCATTGTTGGAACAAATTAGGTATTTAGAACTAAGTTGAATGAATTCGGACAAGTCATGCGAAATAAAGCGAGGCTAGTTGCACAAGGTTATTCACAACAAGAAGGGATTGATTATGAAGAGCCTTTCGCCTCTGTTGCCAGGTTGGAATCTATTCGCATTCTATTAGCTTATGTTGCTCATAAGTGTTTCAAACCGTTTTAGATTGATGTTAAAAGTGCCTTCTTGAATGGGTTCATCTCCGAGGAAGTTTTTGTTAAGCAACCTCCAGGATTTGTAAATGAATCCTTTCCTAATCAAGTATACAAAATGTCCAAAGCTTTGTATGGCCTAAAACAAGCTCTTAAAGCCTTATATGAAAGGCTAAGTTCATTTTTAGTTGAACATAGGTTTGACAGAGGTAATATTAATACTACTCTTTTCATCAAACCATCATTTCTAGGTAACTTAATTGTACAAATTTATGCATTATTTTTGGCAGTACTAACATTGTTTTGTGTCGGGGACAAGAAGTTGTACCAGTTGGCCAAGGTGAGGGAGAAGAAGGCCCGTGACTTGGACCAAGTCAAGTGCATCATGGATGAGGATGGAAAAGTATTGATGGACGAGGCACTTATTAGGAGAAGATAGAAGACATACTTCCATAAACTTTCGAAAGAGGAGGGGGATAAACGCATTGTGCTGGGTGAGTTGGAGCACTTCGAGAGTCGACGGGATTTTGGGTACTGTAGGTGGATTACGGTAGAGGAGGTGGAAGGGGCGATGCGTAAGATGTGCAGGGGCAGAGTGACGGGGCCAGACGAAATCCTGGTGGAATTCTAGAAGAACGCGGGGTGAGCAAGTTTGGAGTGGCTTACTGGGTTATTTAATGTTATTATTAAGACGAAGAAGATGCCCGAAGAATGGAGGCAGAGTACTATGGTTCCTCTTTACAAGAACAAGGGTGATATCCAAAATTTCAACAATTATAGGGGTATTAATCTGTTGAGTCACACTATGAAGGTTTGGTAGAGAGTGGTGGAGGCCAGGGTGAGGAGGTGTGTGTCTATTTCCGAGAATCAATTTGGATTCATGCTGGGGCGTTCAACTACGAAAGAGATTCATCTGGTTAGTAGATTAGTGGAACATTAACAGGGAGAGGAAGAAGGACTTGCATATGGTGTTTATTGACCTTGAGAAAGCTTACGATAAAGTCCCGAAGGAGGTCCTGTGGATGTGTTTGGAGGCTAGTGCGTTCCGGTAACGTACATTAGGGTGATTAAGGATATTTATGATGATGCTAAGACTCGGGTGAGGACTTTGGGTGGTGATTCGGAGCATTCCCCTGGGGTGATTGGATTGCACCAGGGATCGACTCTTAGCCCGTTTTTATTTGCCTAAGCGATGGATGTACTGTCGCGACACATCCAAGGGGAGGTTACTTGGTGCATTCTATTTGCCGATGATATAGTGTTTGATAGAATATACGACTCCACCAAATTGTATAGAGACTTGGTCCTGTAACAGTTCCTGCAATGCTAACTAATGAAATAGTAAGTAAATGACACACATGATTTTTACGTAGAAAAATCCCTGCTCAAGGGGATGAAAAACCACGACCTACACTGGTAGGATTTCAACTTCACTACTGAGCAATCTTTAGATTACAACCTATTGCAACCAAGGAATTAAACTCTTTATCCCTCACTAACTTGTAATACACCTATTACAAGCCACTTTGTAACATACCTATATAAAGACTTCAACTCATGACTAACTCTAGTCACGACACAAACTCTACGGGTTTATGGTTTTTGAGGTTCCTAACTAGAGCTTCTAAATAAGCACAATAGGAATTGAAATGAAGAACAAATACAAAGATACAACTCAACTAAGGACATACAAAAGACTCGTTATGGAACTGGTCCGTAGTAGTGTTGCACTTTGTTCTTGATACACTTGTGACATGAACTAGATGATCAGATCTTGAATGCTTGAAAGGAAATCACCAAATGTACAAGTGAAGTATTATTGTAATAATCCTTTTTGATATACTTTAGATGACATCACTTGGATGATGTACACACTTGATTGATACAAGGCCCTTCCCAATGGGAAGTGACTGCTGCACTATTTCTGCACTGTGGCGTGCACAGTTACAGGCAGTCACTTTCCAATTGTAGAGTTGAATTTGTACTTATGTCAGGGAAACTCCAAGGGATCAGGTCCCTGAGTTGATTCTTTGTCTATCTGAAGTCATACAGCTTATATTAGCTTAAGTCCATTGCTGAAGAAATATACCAAGTGTGCATCAGGTCCTTTATTTGGTTCTTGACAATAAGTTTGTTAGATCATCAAAACATAAATCTAAAATACCTTAAACTCATCAATTTCCCTTTTTGTTGATAACAAACTTTAGATATTGATAACTATTTACACACTTAATAAACCAGATAAAGTACTAGGAACTTCACAAGTTCCCCCTGACTCTATGCTTCCCCCTTAATCAGATCCACCTGCTTCAGTTTATCTTCCCCCTTTTGGCATCATTAAAAATATATAAGCAAGAAATTAGAATAAAGAATTCTAACCTAGCTAACTCATGCCACATGTGTGCACACAACATGATAGAAAAGAGAAGCAGAAGAAAAAGTCAAGCGTTTACTAGCAAAAGAGAGTCTTCATTGATAATTTTAGAAAGAACAAGCCTTTGCCATGACAACAAAGGCAAGTTTGGACTATTTGAGACAAGAGCAATACAAGTGAATTCCAATCACACCACCAAAAAAAACAAAAAACAACTACCACAAGCATCAAAAAAACAAGATAGAACTGGTCACTGAAGGGTTTTCTTAGGGGGCATTGGAGGAGGAAGGCTTGGAAGAGGCTACAATGGTTTTGATAACAAGATCCATCCGAGCATTGGCGGACATTTTCTCTTTGAGCAGTTTCTCCCTTAGGTTCTCCACCCGTTGCCTGAGCTCAGCATATTCCTTAGACAAACGAACAACTTCTTCATTAGAATAGATAGAATACCCTGGTGCTCCTACAACCTGACTAAGCTGAGTCTCAAGAATGGCATTCCTTGCCTTCAATTTTCTGATTTCCTCTGTGGCGCTATTCTGAGCGTTGATGAGCTGAGAAATCTTTGAAGTGCTCCCCATTCCCCCTAACTTTTTAAATACACTCATATTCTTCCAGAGTGGTCTTTGAGAAGGTTTGTTTCTTGGTCCCCATCTTCGGATTGCCTAAGGGTACATTGAAATACTTGAAGACATGCGTGACAAGAACCCCATACGGAAGCCCATGGTTCCCATATTTAAAATATGCCACTTTATGCATATGCCCAATCATAATGGCAGAAAAGTTGATAGAATGGAACTCATCGAATGCCTCCATTAGGTACAGATCATACCTAGAAGTAATGTACCTCTTCTCAGCACGGGGAAGCGAACCTTTAACTAATTAGAAAAGTACACAGGAAACAAGGCCTTCTTGTGTACCCGTTCCCCACGCTGAACAGATTTCTCCTTCACAATGGCACGCCTTAAATTTGATCCACAAGCACCCCTTACAGATGATAACCCTTCAGATGGGACGTTGAGAATGCCCCCAACACAATAGAATCCAACACCATATCCACTCCATTTAGTAACACACAGATGTGGTCACCTCAACAATGAATAGGTCGGCATAGAAGCTTTGTACCTCATCCTCATACACTTTGGGCACATCTTCTTTGAACAGATGGCCCCACTGTTGAAATTCCACCATCTCTAAATTTTGTCTCATTCCCGCCATTTCTGAAATTTTTGGGTCAAACATGCGACCCCACAACACTTTTGATAACTCAATCTTTCTTGTCCCAACACACTTTCACTTTTCACCTTCTTTGCAGAACTCGGTTCCCCAACAGTTTCCAACTTTATTTTTCCAGACTTCACAACGGACCTCCCTTTACCACTTGATTCTACCAGAATGTCATCCTCAGACACATATTCCTCCTCCACAACTTTCTTAGACTTGACACCACTTTTCACAGACGTTTTACTTGATTTTTCAACAACTTCCTTTGAAGCACTTGAAACAGATTGTTTCTTTTTCTTGGACCACTTGAATAAGGAACTTGGTTCCTCCAGAGCATCCTCATATACCTCTACCATTGGAATATTTTTGTCATGCACAATTTACCCTTTTTTCATAAGCCTCGCCTTCTGATTTTCTTTAGAGCAGACTCAAAAGCCTCCTTCTTTTGCAACCTTGTAGTAGGTCGCTTAGAAGATGGCTCAGAAGTGGCTGCTGGCTTTCTGATCTTGAAGTGAGCACTAAGAACCACATAGTCCTCATCATTAGGTTCCTCAACAAGAGGGATAGACTCCAACGACTCAGCGTCAAAGTGAGGAGAGGGAGCAGGGTTGAAGCTGACCTGGGAAGAGGAATCTTGACATGTTTCCTTAGGGAGGGGATCAGGTTCAGCAGTAGGGTTCCCAGTAGCTTCTTCAGGTTCAGGAGATTCAAAGAGCACCATTTTTCCCTCTTCTCCTACGAGCGGAGTTTCTTCCCCCTGACACTCAGGAAGGGTAGAAGGTCATTTACTCACTAGGCCCTTAGCAGCAATGGCCATTATGTTTTCTGTTGCTACATTTTCCTGTGATTCCATGGGAGCCATAGTATCCAAAACTGGAGAGTTTATGTACTGATTAGTGTCTTCCTCAGAAACCCCTATTTCTTGATGAGATACACCCTCCTTTTCACCCTTGTTCTGGTTTGTGAGAGCATCAGGCAATAGAGAAGAACAATGACGACGTTTGAGGCTTCTGAGTCCTCAACACTTAAGAACGAAAATGGGTTAGACGGAGTTGTAAGAGAGATAAGAGGTGAAAGGGAATCAGGTTTGTACATATTTGTCTTGGGGGTAGTAGAATAAAGGGTTTTTGGTGGTGGTTCTAAAGTGGTTGAAGGGTCAAGGATGGTGTCTTTTGTAGTGGTTAGAGAAGCTTGTTCTTCAGCCATAGTGGAAAGTTGGGTTGAATATTCTGGGAGAATAGAGAGAGTAAAGAGTGATCGTTAAAGGCTTAAGAGGAGAGGGGGTTTTACGGAGAGAAGAGATAATTATGAGGGAAGAGAGAAACGGGTTCTAAACGGCGGTAGGTTTGTGGAAAGGTGAAACGTTGCAAAAAAAGTGAAAGGATTTGAAAGAATAAAAGTGATATACAAGGTCTGAAAAGGTGGATGATGTGGCAGTTAAATTTGTTTCCTTTTCAAATATGCATGAGAAAAACACGAGACTACTAACCTGTGGTACAAGAACCAGGTTCCTGACCAGTCTTTCAAAAAGATTTTAAACTCTCTTTTGCAGCTTATGCATTGTTCCTTTAGATTCTATAATCATCATGTGTGTCTACCTAAAACGGTATAGAGGTGAGTTAGGCTTGGTCAGAAAACACTTTAGCTAGATTTACCTGAATATGACTTTTATAGCCATCAGAAGAGAATCGGGTCCTCAATTAGGTTTGATTAACCCCAGTGCCATCCTATTTCTCTCAAAGTGTTCCCTGCTTAAAGCTTTAGTGAAGATGTCTGCAATTTGGTCTTCTGTGCAACAAAATTTCATGCAGATAAGCCTCGTTTCCACATTGGCTCTGCAAAAATGATGTCTAACATCAATGTGCTTGGTTCTCTTGTGTTGGACCGGGTTCTTTTCCATGTTGAATGCACTGGTGTTGTCACATAGTAGAGGTACATAGTCATTGTACTCCCAAATCCTCTAATTGTTGTTTGATCCACAATAGCTGAGCACAGCAGGAGGTTGCAGCAACATATTCTGCTTCAGTTGTTGAGAGAGCTACTGAGTTTTTCTTCCTTGTACCCCATGAGATTAAACATGATCCTAGGAAATGATCCATTCCAGATGTGCTCTTCATGTCCACCAGATAACCTGCATAGTCAGCATCAACATAACCAACATGATTGAAATTGTCACTTGAAGGGTAATACAGAACCAGATCCTGTGTCCCCTTTAGATATCTTAGAATCCTTTTAGCAGCCTTTATGTGAGATTCGTTGGGATTTGATTGAAACCTTGCACATAAACCCACACTGAACACAATATCAGGCCTGCTGGCAGTGAGGTAGAGTAGTGATCCAATAATGCCTCGGTACATTGTATGATTTACAGGTGATCCAGATTCATCCATGTCCAGCTTAGTGGCAGTAGCAATAGGGGTATCAATCACCTTTGATGCTTCCATATCAAACCTCTTCAGAAGTTCCTTGATGTATTTCTGATGACTAATACATGTTCCCTTCATAGATTACTTCACTTGAAGACCCAAGAAAAAGTTCAGCTCCCCCATCATACTCATTTCAAACTCACTTCCCATGAGTTTTGCAAATTCTTCACAAAGTGAATCAGCTGTTGCCCCAAATATGATATCATCAATATATACCTGAACGATAAGCAGGTGCCTTCCTCGTTTCTTCAAGAACAGAGTATTGTCTATTTTTCCTCTTGTAAATCCATTTTCTAAGAGAAACTTAGATGGCCGTTCATACCAAGCTCGAGGAGCCTGCTTCAATCCATATAGTGCCTTATCCAATTTGAATACATACTCAGGATGTTCATAACATTCAAAACTTGGAGGTTGCTTGACATAAACTTCTTCCTTAAGAAAACCATTCAGAAATGCACTTTTTACATCCATTTGGAACAAAGTGAATTTCATATGGGATGCAAAGGCAATGAGAATCCTAATGGCTTCCATACGAGCAACTGGGGAAAAAGTCTCATCATAATCAATCCCATCCTCCTGATTGTAACCTTGGACAACCAACCTTGCCTTGTTCCTTATCGTGTTTCCATGTTCATCAAGCTTGTTATTGAATACCCACCTGGTTCCTATGATGGTTCTGTCTGAGGGTCTAGGTACCAGGTGCCATACTTTGTTCCTTTCAAATTGGTGCAGCTCCTCTTGTATAGCCGTAATCCATTCTGCATCCTTCAAGGCTTCTTTAATATTTTTGGGTTCTATTTGGGAGAGAAAGTCTGAAAAGGCAAAGGAATTTCTTGCTTTTGATCTAGTCTTAACTCTTGAATCAAGGGGGTGATTATACTATCAAGGGGATGGGATCTTTTGTGTTTCCAATTTGGAACTGGAATCTCATTGGTCGAAGAACTGGGTAATCCTGACCGGTTCCCCTGCACTGCTCATTCGGCTACCTGTGGAGTGCTTTGAACTGCATCAACAACTCTTTCTTCAGCTTCAGTGGTGGTGTTTTTGGTACCTGGTTCCTCTTGAGAAAGGGAAGAGGAGGTTGCATTGTCGTCACTTGTTTCCTTCACCTGACTCATCATATCTGCTTTTCCATTTGACATATCAGTGATCTCTCCAAGAACTAACAACGGTTCATTGTCTTGATCATACTTGTTTCCTTTCTCACTAGATGGAGGTGTGTCGTTGAAGATTACATGAACGCTTTCCTCCACATGTTGAGTTCTTTTTTTATAGACCTTGTAATTTTTGCTTTGAGAGGAATACCTAGGAAAATTCCTTCATCACTTTTGGCATCAAATTTTCCAAGTTGATCATTTCCATTGTTAAGAACATAGCATTTGCATCCAAATGTTCTCAGGTGAGTCAACTTTGGCTTCCTTCCATTGATCAATTCATAGGGAGTTTTGTTCAAAAAGGATTTGATCATGCACCTGTTCACCAAATAGCAGGCAGTATTTATGTCCTCTGCCTAGAAATATTTGGCTATCCCACTATCAATAAGCATTGTTCTGGCCATGTCTTCAAGGGTCCCGTTCTTCCTCTCTACGACTCCATTTCGCTGTGGAGTCCTTGGAGCTGAGAAGTTGTGGGTGATGCCATTTTCACTACAGAACTCATCAAACTTGGCATTGTCAAATTCTGCTCCATGGTCGGATCTGATGCAAGCCACTTTTAATTCCATCTTCACTTGGATTTTCTTGACAAAATCCACGAACACTTCGAATGTCTCATCCTTTTTTCTGAGAAACAGTGTCCAAATGAACCTTGAGTAGTCATCTACTATCACAAAAATATATCTTTTTCCTCCCCTGCTTGACACTCTCATAGGACCATATAAATCCATATGAAGAAGTTCAAGTGGATTTGAAGTGATGACATCCTTCTTTGGCTTAAAAGAGGATTTCACATGTTTTCCTCTAGCACATGCATCACACACTTTGTGTTCCTTGAACTTTGAATTTGGCAATCCACGAACCAGGTCCTTCTGTATCAGCTTATTTAGAAGAGAGAAGCTTGCATGTCCCAGCCTTCTGTGCCATAATTCTACATCATCATCAATTGCTTTCAAGCAGCTCATATCACCACTTTGCAGAGACTCGAAATCAGCAACGTAGATGTTCTTGTATCTTTTGGCCACTAGTACTACTTCACAAGTTACCAGGTTAGTAACTGTGCATACTTTTGACAAGAACTCCATCTTGTTTCCTTTATCACAAATTTGAGAGACACTCAAGAGATTGTATTTCAGACTATTTACATAATACACATTCTCAACTTAGTGTGAGAGAGACTTTCTAACCTTTCAAACACCAAGAATGTACCCTGTTTTCCATTTCCAAAGGATACATTCCCTCCTTGTAGGACTTTTAGTGAAAGGAAATCCATGGTATTCCCAATTATATGCTTAGAGCATCCACTGTCCATAATCCACCGTTGACTGCTTCCTCTCACTGTTCCCTGCACAAAATAGATCAAAGGTTAGATTTAGGAACCCAAACAAGTTTGGGTCCCTTGTAATGAGAAAAAGGATGAATGAGAGATTTTCTAGTCCAATAAGGCAGAATCTGTTTTTTGCGAGTGGCACCTGGTCACCTTCCAGTAGTTACTTTTTCAGCAAAAACTTTTTTTTCCTGAACAAACTGAACTCTGGCCTGACAAGCTTCCTTGTAGTGCCCATTGTTCCCACAGTGGGTACAAAGCCAGTTATCAGGTACAGTGACATACTTGCTATGAGGGTTGTAAGGAATTTTCTCCCTTTAGAACCTTATTCCCTCCATGTTTCCACCAATATTGAAGTAAATGCCAGTAATAGCATCTGAGGACCAGGTCCACTTGAGAGATTTCTCAAGATCATTTTTTACTTTCTCCAATTCTGTTTGAAGCTGCCTATTTTTCTCAAGCTCAACACATAGACTAGTTTTCATATCATTTAGCTCTTTTTCAAGTTTAATATGTGTCTCGCTAGCTACTTCTTTCCCTTTTTCCGAGTTTCCAGGCATATGTTCTGTTTTAAGTCCCTGAATCGTTTCCTATAGGTCCGCAATTACCACTAAGAGATCATCTCTTTATTGCTCTGTAATGACAACTTTATCTACTAAGGTATTCTTTTCTTTACTAAAGTTCTCTATGGTTTCTCTTGAGTCAACTACAACTACCATCAAATCATCTCTCTCATTTTCTACACTAGTAATTTTTTCAGTTAAATCTTCCTTCTCTTTTTCCAGAATTTCTATAGTTTCCTTTTAAATCAATTACACAGACCACCAAGTCATCCTTAGTATGCTCAACATCTCCTAACTCTATGGTCAAGGCATCCTTATGATTAACAAGACTATGATATGCATCAATTAAAACATTAGCTAATGACACGAGTTTCTTAGGAGAGTAGGATTTCAAATTCCCTTGAACATCCCTAAAATTTACCTCATCATTGTCGTCATCTTCATAATCATCTGACTGAGCCATCAATGCAAAAATGAGTCATATTCCTTTGCTTCATTTTCCACTGCCATCATGGAACTGTCTCTTGCATCATTTTCTTCTTATGATTCACTGGAGGAGTCTCCCAATGCTGCAAGAGCTTGTTTCACAACATTGTCAGCTGTGTTTTTTCTTTTGAAGCGTTTGTCAGGAACCGGGTTCCTCTTTGTTGCTTTATCAGAGTTGTGCTTGTAATGCTCTTGTTTTAGAAAAGGGCAGTCCTTGATGAAATGTCTTGGCTTTCCTCACTTATGACAGAGGTCATAGTTCTTTGGCTTGCTGGAACTACCTCTCTTTGGTATTCCACCATTCCTTCGAACTATTTTTTGAAACCTTCTAGTAAGGTATGCCATATCACTATCTTCCTCACTTGAGTCATTGTTTTCAGCCTTGAATACCAGGTTCTTCTCCTTCTTTGGTTCTCTTCTTTCAGTGTCCTTCTTTCTCTTCATATCGTACGTTTTCAGATTCCTAACTAGCTCGTCCATAGTCAAGATATGCATGGTTTTTAGCTTTAGTGATAGTGTTCACCTTACTATCCCATGAGTTGGGCAACACGCTAAGGACTTTCCTCACAAGCTTGTTCCTAGGAATGATTTCTCCAAGAGAATGCAGCTTATTTATAATGCAAGTGAATCGTGTGTGCATGTCTTGAATAGATTCATCATCTTTCATTCTAAAGAGCTCATACTCAGTGGTGAGCATATCAATCTTGGATTGTTTAACTTGTGTAGTTGCTTCATGCGTTGTTTGTAAGGCTTCCCATATCTCCTTGGCAGATTGACAGGCTGAGATCCTGTTGTATTCATCAGGTCCTATGCCACACCAAAATCTTTTTGGCACGAAAGTTCTTTTCCACAACTTTCCTGTCAACATCATTGCACTCTTTTATGGTTTTCGGCACCATTACACCAGGTTCTTCTACTTTCTTCATTGGAACATATGGACCATCACAGATAATGTCCCATAGCTCGGAGTCTTCTGCCATTATGAAGTCATGCATTCGAGTTTTCCACCAGCCATAGTATTGGCCATTGAAACTCGACGGCTTGTATGTTGATTGTCCTTCCTCGAAGTTTGGTGGAGCAGCCATTTTTTAGGATACTCTCTAGGTGTTAACCTTTTAGAAAGAACCTGCTATGATACCAATTGATAGAATATATGAGTCCACCAAACTGTATAGAGACCTTGTCCTGTAACAGTTCCCGCAGTGCTAATGAAACAATAAGTAAATGACACACATGATTTTTATGTGGAAATATCCCTGCTCAAGGGGATAAAAAAACCACAACCTACACTAGTAAAATTTCAACTTCACTACTAAGCAATCTTTAGATTACAACCTATTGCAACCTAGGAATTAAACTCTTAATCCATCACTAACTTGTAATACACCTATTACAAGCCACTTTGCAACACACCTATTACAAAGACTTCAACTCATGACTAACTCTAGTCACGACACAAACTCTACGGGTTTATGATTTTTGAGGTTCCTAACTAGAGCTTCTAAATAAGAACAATAGGAATTACAATGAAGAACAAATACAAAGATACAACTCAACTAAGGACATACAAAAGACTCGTTATGGAACTGGTCCGTAGTAGTGTTGCACTTTGTTCTTGATACACTTGTGACTTGAATTCTAGATGATCAAATCTTGAATGCTTGAAAGGCAATCACCAAATGTTCAAGTGAACAATTTTTTTAATACTCCATGTTGATATAATTTAGATGACATCACTTGGATGATGTACACACTTGGTTGGTACAAGGCCCTTCCCAATGGGAAGTGACTGTTGCACTGTTTCTGCACTGTAGCGTGCACAGTTGCAGGCAATCACTTTCCAACTGTAGAGTTGACTTTGTACTTCTATAAGGGAAAATCCAAGGGATCAGTTCCTTTATTTGGTTCTTTGTCTATCTAAAGTCATATAACTCACATTAGCTTAAGTCCATTGTTGAAGAAATATACCAAGTGTGCATCAGGTCTTTTATTTTGTTCTTGACAATAAGTTTGTTAGATCATCAAAACGTAAATCTAAGATACCTTAAACCCATCAGTGTTGATTGACGCGACACAAATCGGAGTTAACGTGAGTTTGGAGATTTGGAGACGGACCTTGGAGTCTAAAGGTTTCAAATTGAGTAGAACCAAAACAGAATACTTGGAGTGCAAATTTTGTGACGGGGCCCATGAAGCAGATGTAGAGGTAAAGCTTGATTCGCAAGTTATCCCTAAGAGTGCGAGTTTTAAGTATCTCGGGTCTATTATCCAAGGTAACGGGGAGATTGACGAAGATGTCGCACATCACATTGGAGCGGGATGGATGAAGTGGAGGATCGCTTTCGGTGTTTTATGTGATAAGAACATGTCGCCAAGACTTAAGGGCAAGTTTCATAGAGTGATGGTTCGACCAGCTATGCTGTATGGGGCTGAGTGCTGGCCAGTCAAGAACTTCCATGTGTAGAAGATGAAAGTAGTAGAGATGAGGATGTTTAGATGGATGTGTGTGTTTACTAGGAGAGATAAGATTAAGAATGAAGTTATCCGAGACAGAGTGGGAGTAGCCTCCGTGGAGGACAAGATGCGGGAGTCCAGGTTGAGGTGGTTCGGGCATGGTTAGAGAAGAGGCATTGATGCCCCTGTTAGGAGGTGTGAGAGGTCGGCCATGGTGAGCTTGAGAAGAGGTCTAGGTAGGCCTAAGAAGTACTGGGGAGAGGTGATTAGACAGGACATGGCGCTGCTTTAGCTTACTGAGGACATGACCCTTGATAGGAGGGTGTGGAGGTCGAGGATTAAGGTAGAAGGTTAGTGGGTAGTTTTTAGTTGCTCACCGATAGTCTTAGTAGCACGCATGTCCCTTCATATTCTTATATTTTTATTACGTTATGTGGTTTTGTGCGCCTCAGGTATTGTATTTCTTGTTGCTAGTATTTGGTACTACTTATCATTTATCTCTTCCCTTTTTCTTTTCTCTTCCCTCTTTCTTCCCTTTTTGCTTTCCACTTCTTATTACCCTTTCTGAGCCGAAGGTCTATTGAAAACATCCTCTCTACCTATTAGGTAGGGGTAAGGTCTGCGTACAGACTACCCTTCACAGACCCCACTTGGTGAGAACATACTGGGTTTGCTGTTGTTGTTACTAACACTGTTTTGTGCAACGATTTCTCAAACATCATGAAAGGAGAATTTGAAATGAGTATGATGGGAGAATTAACTTTCTTCCTTGGACTTAAAATTAAGCAAGTACAGAAAGGAATCTTCATTAGTCAAACAAAGTACACGAAAGAACTTATCAAAAAGTTTGGTATGTCTAATGCAAAGGCCATAAGAACTCCTATGAGTCCATCGACTACTTTGGATGAAGACAAAAATGATAAGAGTGTTGATGAAACAATGTATCGAGGTATGATCGGCTCATTTCTCTATCTTACAGCTAGTCGACTAGATATTATGTTTAGCATTTGCAAATGTGCTAGATATCAGTCAGTTTCTAAAGAGTCTCATTTGACTGATGTTAAACGTATTACCAGATATTTGATAGGGATAGTCGACTATGATTTATGGTATGAAAGTTTGGAAAATTTTGATCTCAAAGGTTTTTCAGATGCATATTGTTTAGGAGATAAACTTGATAGAAAGAGCACAAGTGGAATGTGACAATTACTTGGAAAATCCCTTATATCCCGGCACAACAAGAAACATAGTTGTGTGGCCTTATCCACCACATAGGCGGAATATTTTGTAGTAGGCAACTGCTGCACACAAGTACTATGGATCATGCATAAACTGTTAGACTATAAATTTATGACTATAAATTTGGTTGTAGGCAACTGCTGCACACAAGTACTATGGATCATGCATCAACTGTCAGACTATAAATTTATGTCTTAATTCTGTTCCTATTATGTGTGACAATACTAATGCAATTGTTTATCAAAAAACTTTGTGCATCATTTTAGGGATAAGCATATTGAGATCAAGCATCATTTTATACATGATCATGTTGCTAAAGGAGATATTATGTTAGAATTTGTTAATACTGGAAATCAGTTAGCGGATATTTTTACAAAACCTTTGCTTGAAGAAAGATTTTGTTTCCTTCATAACAAAATTGGTATTTGTACAATTCCCTCATAACCGTGTTTATTGTTTCCTATAATTACTTTTATTTATTTACATATATGTTGATATTTTTTCCAAAAAACATTTTAGTACTTGATTAGTCTTCACACTCATTAATTGTGAATTGACGACTTAGTTTTGTAGAAGGCAACTTTTCAGTTGCCTTTCATACGTCTCTATGGGAATCGAGGAATCCTTTCTAATGCTTTTTAACTCTTCCTCCCTTATATCTCCCATTCTCTCAAAGAAACCATATTTATTTCTTTCTGTTTTCTTCCACTCATGGCCAAAGCAAAACCCTCTCCCTCCTCTTCCATACCCAAAAGAAGTCACCGATTCAAGAAAACCAAAGATGACCCTATTGATATCGAATCCTCTGAAAGAACAGATCACTTACTCACTCAAGAAAATTCGAGTGGCTCTAAAGAAGACATCCTCATATCTCAAAAGAGGGGGGAAAAACGACCAATGGAGTCCATCCCCAAACAATCCTTCCAAAAAAGGGAAAAACTAAAAGTGTAGAGTTTTGACCTGAAGATAGGATGATATTCTAATGTCCTGAAGACAAGGCTAGGTTTGCCGCCTTCAACGAAAAATCAGTTGCTTTTGGCCGCACTATAAGTTTGAAGTCTAACTCTCACTGTGATGTTCCGTCTATTTTTGAAACTTAGAAACTTGTCTCTCTTTGCTACTGTTAGTGATATTGTCTATGAAGAGCTTGTGCGCATGTTTTATACAAAGCTCTTTGTGAATGACATAGATGATTTGGAAACCATGGTCTTAGGAACTCGCATTGTCCTTGATTCTTATCAGTTTGAAAATGTTTTTGCTATTAAGTTTGCTGGATACAATTTGTTTGTGCAACATTCCTCGCTAGATAATTTTGAGGTATCTTTTGATGAGGCCAAGAGTGTTTTGTCGGAAAACCCCCTGATATAGGTCCTAAGAACTTGAAATTTGAGCATCGTGTTCTATCCCATATTATTGCAACCACTTTGCTACCCCATACTGGCTCTCTGAGTACTTTGTCTCTATAGATGTATTTGTTTTGTATTGTTTGGTGAATGTTAAAGCTATAAACTGGTTTTCCTAGGTACACAATACATGCTTGAAAGTCTCAGGTACGTTTCCTCTTCTGGGATCAACCTTCCTTGTGGTTTACTAGTCGCTAACATCCTGAAAGTCATGAAAGTGGACCAATCTCTCTATGCTCCAAAGACTATCTCCAGCACCTATGACAAGATTGCCTTTGCCTTGATGGGGTATACCTTGATTAAGGGAATTTGGCTTAAGAAGGACAAAGGACCATAGGTCATCCCTACTCAGAGAAATGGGGGGCTCAAATTTGAAGCCAACAAATCCTCTTCTCTAGACCAGCTGATGCAACACAACATTGCAAGTATCAAGGAATTACTAACCTCTATGCAGGAGCAGGTGGACAAAATCAGAGAAGTAACCAAGGAAACCGGGGAAGACGTGGCTAAGCTTATGATCACAACTCAAGCCACAAGGAGGCAAGGAAGCAGGGCCATGCAAGATGTCATTGAGAAGCTGACCAAAGTCACCAAGGACATTGATGCCTCTTATGAAAGCTTCTGCACTAAAGTGATCAACACCCTGAAATATTTCCTTGGAAGGAACTGGATGTTTGGGATGCTTAAGACAATTATTTTGCCTTTTGTTTTGCATGGTAGTTTAAAATTATTTCTTTTGGTTGTGTCTGGGGTGAGCATTAGTTGACTATGCTCACTATAACTGCTTAGTTATACAAATTCTATGCCTGCTTAGCTCGTACTATTACTGCAAGTAGTTTCTCTTGCACTTTTTGATTGATGTCATG
>ML259904.1:0-64577 GCA_005239495.1 Nicotiana undulata | reverse complement strand
TTGTGTTTTTTCCTTGTTTTTTTTTTTTTTTTTGTTGTTGGGTGTGGGGGGGGGGGGGGGGGGGGAGAGAAGAAAGAAAAAGAGTGCAGGTTTAGTGCATATTCAAATCAACAACCTGCATAAAGACAAGGGGAGCACACTTGAAAAGAAAAGGGAATTTTTCATAAATTAGTCAAACTCATTTTAGATTATTGTCATCATCAAAAAGGGGAAGATTGTTAGGTTTAGAATTTTAATAATAATCAATAACCCTAAAGAAGCCTTGACTAATGTTATATTGGTGTATGCAGATTCTGGTGAGCAACAACATTGCTAAAAGGAATGAAGATTCACTCAACAACTATGTATCTTGAACCATTGCCTTACAAAGTAAATTGATCAGCCGACCGAAAAAGAAGAAAATCAATCAACACTGATCAAGATTTTCAAGTGTGCGAAATTGGAGCAAATGTCGGACAACATACAAACCTACAAGATTCAGCAGAAGCTCAAGCCAAGAAAGTCAAGAAGGAATGACGAAAGCAATCCGCCAAGATTGAAGCAATCAACCGAGATTATCTTCGATCAAGGAAGCAATTCATAAGGAAAAATAAATGAATCTAGCTACCATTTCAAGCTAGATTCATGAGGCAACCATTGGGTCTTTCTCTTAGAAGTTCATGCTTCACAAAGGAAAGAATTTCTAAAATTGCTCAGTACAATCCCAGAAGGCAAGGAAGCATAAGAGTTATGAAGCTATAAAGGAAGAAGCCGAAGGATATTGAAACACACGCAACTACACAATTAGTCTTCTAAACCTTTTTAGTTCTTAGTACAAACATTGTCTGGACTTCCTGCATATTTTTCAGCATAATATAATGGAACTCCAACATACGGAAAGCTCCAGCATAATATACCGGAGATAGGATCACCTGTGTAAGAACTTCCAGCATATTATGCTAGACTAGTATATTATACTGGAACTCTAGTATATTATGCTGGAAGTCCAGTATATTATATTGGAACTCCCGTATATTATGCTGGAATATTTTTAAGATTTTGAACAGTATTTTTGTTCAGATTTATCTTTACATGAAAAGTGGCTAAATTTCGATTACTTTTAAAATTGTGGCTATTTTTCAACCGCCACTTATAAATCTGGTTATTTTTGAATTTCTCCCAAAAATTTGGATTGCAAGTCTTGGAAAAGTTAGATTGAGGCTAGGGGAGAAGGAATAATGACTAAGTCTATAATCTGTTGTAAAATAAAAAGGAATATGTAAAAAGTATAATATGTTCTGATTTCTTCTTTTGGCTTAAGTAGATATTCTACAATTGTTATAAACTTTGAAGTCACCTACGATGAAAGCAAGCAAGAATGATGTGTATGTAAATGGAGTTTCGAAATGACAGAAAGTTTCAAATGGAGCTAAAAAATGAGAGTTATTGGCCCTTAAAGGAGTAGTGGCGACTTATTTTTCTTTTCATTTATTTAGTAGGGTCGACAAGAATGTTTGGTGTTGGTATATATAACATCTTAAGCAAATTCTATATTGATAAAACACGAAATATATATTGGGTATCATAATATCATTAGTGAACCGGACGGCCACAATAATTTTATAATCTTGAAAATAAATATAATTAGAAAAGAAAGTAATCATTATTTAGGTATTAATGAATCTATCAAAGTTATGCAGTCTCAACTCATCTAAAAACTCAATAATTTTGATTAATTTCTTGAGTTTAGGAAAAGTTTGACCTACTTCTATCTATATTTATTGTGAGACCCACTAAGCCATGGAATAAATTAAGGGTAAAGATCACCTTTAGTTCCCGGCTGGTTAAAATTATTTATATTCGGTACCTGCAAAAGTATATAACATTTATATATTTCTGTATACAACATACAAAAATATATATGTGTTTATATAAAATATAGGCTATTATTTCAAAAGCCGTTATACACTGTCATTTTCTCTTAAATTAAAATGCAATATGCAAAAGAGATAAAGGAAATCCATGAAAATCATTTCCGTGGGCTTCATTCATACTAAAATCATACACATAAAATTGGTCATTTCTTTCTTTCCCTTTTCTTGCATGAAGCGTGTCTTTCTCACTATATGGTTTTCTCATAATTGCTTACTCTAATTTAGTAAAAAATGATAGATAAAAATCCACTTTCCAAATCCTTATATTTATCTGTTTTTTTATCATAAGTACACATCATTTGGTCCCCTTCTGATTTGACCAGTAGATACATCTTCTTTGTAAAAGTAATTTCCACTGTTTAAATTTAAAAAAAAAAAAAAAGAGAGAGAGAGAGAGAAGAAATTCATGAATCTTTCTTTTATAGGTGTCAAACCCTTTACTCTCCCTTGGATTATATTAACGGATTAACATCAATATGTTTTTTCACAGTGGATCTTAGTTTTATTGAGAAAGCTGAATTATTGGCCTTTTTATTTTGATAGGAGAGAGTATTTTAAAGGATTTAAGTTATATACACTAATAAATATAAATATTTTTTATACTATTAACAGTTTTTAATATTAAATAGTAGGTTAGTTAATGTTTTTAACTGATTATCAGTTAATACTATCAATAAAATTACTTGTAATTACCTAACAGGTGACTAAATTGTATAAATATTTTATACATAGTAGAATCTACGCTCAAGTTGAGAAGGCCCAATCTGTTATGTAAAGTAAGAGGACAAACTCGAAAATAAAGAAGATAGAGAACACCAAATTTTAACGTGGAAAATCCTTTAAATCGAAGGTATAAGCCAGGGGATCATGAAGATTAAAAATAAAGCTTCACTATAAAAATAAGAGGGATATAAAAGTTTTTCAAATTGGCTACACAACAAGTGTCAAACACAGAGCAACAATAGCAACAAGTGCAACGACAAATCAATTGAAGAAAGAGGAGAAGCTACAAAACTAGAGTTGTTGTTTGGGGATCAAAACCAGATGCTACAGGCCTCCAAATCCGATTTTCATTGTTCAAATCAAAGACCAAGATGTTACGAACACTCAGTCAATATTTTAGCCCGATCCAACTGTTAACGAATCATAAAACATAATTTGAAATTGGCTGGTCGGAATAAAAATCTGCAGCAAAATAATACTTTTCTTCTCTCTTCTCTCTTGATGAAGGCTCTCTCAAAAATAACTCATACATGCTCAAGACTTGTACCAACAAGCATAGAACAATTCTCCAAAGTTGTCCTATTTATAGATAATGAGTGGTGCTTTCTCTTAAAGCCAAAACCAACTCTAAATAGGAAAAAAAATCGAATCTAATTCCAAATAAGAATAGGATTAGACCATTGGGCCTTTGGCTGGACAACATGGGCATGAGCCCAAAAAATCTCCTTCCAGCCAAGGGGCCAAATATGTTTCAAGTAGAAAAACTATTGACATGCTTCATGCCTACCAATTTTCTGCAAAACGCATGCTTATCTGCAATCATCGCTTTTGTCAGCATATCCGAATGATTTTCATTAGTGTGTATGTGATGACCCAAAAGGTCATCTCGTATATTTTTAGCTAATTATGTGTTCCAAAGTCATGAAAACCTCCTTCTATCTCACTTCGATTTGTGTGCGCAGCTCGGGCGTGTAGCCGGGAAGCCATTATGTGAAAAACTGATAAAAATGATAATTTTGTGCTGAAATTTGAATAAAGTTGACTTTTCTCAACATTTTTGGTAAATGGACCCAGACCCGTGATTTGACGGTCCCGGAGGGTCCGTAGGAAAATATGAGACTTGGGCGTATGCCTGGAATCGAATTCCGAGGTCCCAAGTCCGAGAAATGAATTTTTAAAAGAAATTATTTTATGAAAATAAAAGAGGTTTTTGAAAATAAAATTATATGTGAAACCGGTGGTATCAGGCCCGTATTATGGTTCCGGAGCCCGGTACAGGTTCGATATAATATATATTTTATGCCTCTAAAGTTTGGTAAGAAACGAAATTTATTTGACGTGATTCGGACCTTAAATGCAAAATTTGAAGTTTAAAGGAGTTTTAGAAATTTTCATTTATTTTGGGGTTTAATTCGATGTTTATGATATTATTTTGGTGATTTGATTACGCGAATAAGTCCGTAGGATGTTTTCGAGGTTGTGTGCATATTTGGTTTGGATCTCCGAGGGCTCGGGTGAGTTTCGGGTAAGTCCCAGAATGTATTAGGCTTAAAACAGGGTTGTTGCAGGTGCAGAGAAGAACATATCTCTGAACCAGCCAGTGCGGTCCGCACTGATTTTGTGTTGCCGCGGAAAGGGCCTTTGCGGCCACACTCGATTTTGTGTGGTCCGCGGTGAGGAGCAGGTTCACTGGCCTGATTTCGGAGGCCTATACCTTTTGATATACAAGGAATTTTGAGTTAATTCAAAAACGAAAGTTGTATCCCATTGTGCCTAGTTTCCAGAAAGGTAAATAAATCCCAATTTGGACATCTGTAGAGAAAGTTATGACCAAAATACTAAAGCATGTCACTGCGGTCATATTTTCTTGCTTTCTTCACTTTTTTTTTTGTTTTTACTTGTGCGACCGCACTCCCTTTTTGTGCGGTCCGCGGTGGACCCTGAGGGGGGTATATTTAAATGGGATTTTCAGTTATTTTTCATTTTTCAAAACTCTAAAAAGGTAAGAGGCGATTTTCCAAACACTCTTTCTTCTCCAAAACATTAGTAAGTGATTTCTAACTCATTTTCTTACTCCTTAACTATTTTTTACAAGATTTCATCCTAGAATCTAGGATTTTCATGGTGGAATTGGGAATTTTGGGTAAAATCTAAGAATATTAAAATTTGGGGAATTAGACCTTAAATTGAGGTCGGATTCCAAAACCATTTATATATATGGGCTCGAGGGTGAATGGGTAATCGGGTTTTGGTCCGACTTTCGGGTTTGGACCGAGCGGGCCTGGAGTTCGATTTTAGACTTTTTGGGGAAAACTTTAGAAAACTTATTTCCATGCATTAGAATTGATTCATTTAGCATTTATTTATAATTAAGTAACTTGTGGCTAGATACGAGCGAGTTGGAGGTGGAATTAAGAGGTAAAATGGTAGTTGAGGATTGAATTTTGATCGTGGAAGTCGAGGTAAGTATCTTGCCTAACTTTGTGTGGGAAAACTACCCCTTAGGATTGTCACGACCCGAAATCCCACCCTACAGGCCGTGACTGCGTCAAACGTTGAACCCGCTAGACAAGCCAACGTGCACAAGTAATCTAACTTTTGTAACCCAATTCGACAGTAGTACAGAAAATACCTTTAAAAATCTTAACAGAAATAACGAAACACTTTAGAATTTTAACAGCGAAAATGTAATAGAAATTCAAAAATGCAAAGTGAAATAGAAAAATGCATAACGTCGCATAAGCCCAAAACCGGGGTGTCACAACTCACGAACTCTCTAGAGAATACTAAATACAAGGTCTGAAGAAGATACTCAATTGTCTTTGAAACTAGAGAAAAGGTAAGACAACATAAAATCCGAGAAGGGAAGAGACACCAAGGCCCACGAACGCCAGCGGGTATACCTTGAAGCTCTGTGTGGACTGAAGGTGACTCCCTCAGCGCTGTCCACTGGGTCCGGGTGCGGGATCTGCACAACATCAAGAAGTACAGTGTAGCATCAGTACAACCGACCCCATGTACTGAGTAAGTGCCGAACCTAACCTCGGATGAAGTAGTGACGAGGCTAGACTTGACAATAACGATAGCCTGTCCTATTCTACAGCAGGTAACAGGGACAAGACAATGCAAGAAATAAGCAGACAAGTAAGGGAATACGGGAACAGTTAATGGGGGAGCAAGCAAGATGAAGCAGTTAAGTTGAAATATAGGAGTAAACAAGAAAGGCTTTAACACAGTTGCCAATGAAATAAATATGAATGCCAAATGCAATAATGGCACGGCATCACCCTTCGTGCTTTTACTCTCGTCCTTACTATCCAAAATATGATGTAACCAATGTGAATCATGGCACGGCATTAACCTTCGTGCTTTTAATCAATGTAAATCATGGCACGGCATCACCCTTCGTGCTTTTACTCTCTTCCTCACAATGCAATGTACAATGTAAGGCAGTATAAATCATGGCACGGCATTAACCTTCGTGCTTATAATCAATGTGAATTATGGCACGACATCACCCTTCGTGCTTTAATTTCTCTCTCTCACTATGCAATGTAATCAAATATCATGGCACGATATCACCCTTCGTGATTTACACTCTTCCTCACCAAACAATGACAGATATAATGGTAAGGAATACAATATAGTGGAAATACGGTTCAATATCACCCGGCAAGGGGAAAACATCAATCAATATCACAACAATTGCCCGAAAAGGGTCTCAGCTATAACCAATCAATTCAAACATATCCTTAACAGTTGAATTTTCAATCAAACCAATACATCATAGGTTCATCAACCAAGATTTTCAACAATAACGACTTCCAAGTAGAGACAAGTTCATAATATAACGAATCATGGAAGTAATAACAAGATTTTTATCAAAAATAGACTCACGGGCATGCATTGACACACAATGCATAGATACTCGTGACCTTACCTATGCATTGAACATGATAAACACTTAGCACATAGCATACAATACCTATTCCCTCACCAAAATTAGGCAAGACACTTACCTCGGGTCCAAAATATAGCAATCAACCCTCTAACACCGCCTTTCCTTTTGAATTCAACTCCGGAACAACAATATCTAGGCACAATTAACTGAAGTATATCAATAATAACTCAATAACACCATCCCATAGCCTAAATACACAATTCCTATCATTCTTCCAAAATTTCCAAAATTCGACCCCAGGCCCACTTGGTCCAAACACGAGGCTCGGACCAAAACCTGATCACCCATACCCCCACGAGTTAGAATATATAATTTGTTTTGAAATCCGACCCCAAATTGGGGTTGAATTACCCAAAATTCCCAAAAACCTAACTCTACCCAAAACCCCTATTTTCTACTTTGATTTCATGATTTAAGACCTAGATTCTAGTGATTAAGGAAGGAAAATGGAAGAATTTGGTGTTAAGAACACTTACCCAAAAGGCTATGGAGGAGGATTGGATTGGAGGTCTTCAATGGAGGTTTGGAGAAGAAGGAGGAAGTGAAAATTACAAAATCCCGTATGGAGTGTTCTGATTATTTTTGGGTATTTTAATAACTGGGTAAAATTACACTCTGCGATCGCGGAAAGGGAGTCGCGATCGCAAAAGGGAACTTGGCTGACATACTGTGATCGCAGGAGGACTTATGCGATCGTGGAGCACTAAGACCTCACCATATGCGATCGCTGGATGATGGTTGCGATCGCAGAAGATAACTGGCTTGAGCTCTGCGATCGCGGAAGGGAATATGCGATCGTAGAGAGTAATTTCCCGGCCCCCACCCAGATCGCCTACACTCTATGCGATCACGGAAGCAACTATGCGATCGCATAGAGTCACATAACCCCCCCCCCCCTCCCCCTCTCAATTACACTATGCGATCGCGACATAGCCTATGCGATCGCATAAAGGAAGCTAACAGACACCAGAAAACTCAAGAAACACCAGATTTTTGACACTTTTCACACCCCGTTAACTACCCGAAACTCACCCGAGCCCTCGGTTCTCAAAACCACCAACACACACGACTCCCAAAACATCCTACGAACTTATTCAAGCTTTTAATTCACCAAAATATCATCAAAATCAATGAATTAAACCTCAAAACTTATAGAAATTCCTTAAAACCTCATAAATCCTAATTATTCCGATTTTGAACCGAAACACGTCATTTCAAGTCCGTTTTACACCAAATTTCATAGATAACTCACATAACATATAATAAACCTGTTTTGGGCTCCGTAACCACAATACGGGCCCGGTAACACGGTTTTCACATCAAACTTCATTTTCAAAAAAACTTTATTATTTTCAGAAAACAATTTTCTTTAAAAAATCATTTCTCGAGCTTGGGATCTCGGAATTCGATTCCGGGCATACGCCCAAGTCCCATTTTTTCCTACGGAACCGTCAAATCACAGGTCCGGGTCTGTTTACCAAAAATATTGACCAAAGTCAACTTTAATCAATTAATTAACACAAAAATTCCATTTTTATCAAATTTCCACATAAGAGCTTCCCGGCTACACGCCTGGGCTGCGCACACATATCGAGGTGAGATTAATGGAGGCTTTCGGAGCCTCAAAACACAGATTTAGCTTAATTAACTTAGGATGACCTTTTGGGTCATCACAATCTCCACCTATAAAATAACCGTTCGTCCTCGAACGGACATAGAAAAGTACCTGAGTCTGAGAAAAGATGGGGATAATGAATCCTCATATCGGACTCGGACTCGGACTCCGAAGTAGCTGTCTCGGCAGGCTGACCTCTCCACTGAACACGAACCGAATGATAACTCTTCGATCTCAACTGGCGAACCTGCCTAGCTAATATGGCTACACGCTCCTCCTCAAAAGTCAGATCCTTGTCCAACTGGACACCGCTGAGGTCAAGAACGTGAGAAGGATCTGCAATGTGCCTCCGGAGCATAGATACATGAAATACTGGATGCACGACTGATAAATGTGGTTGCAAGGCAAGTCTGTAGGCCACCTCTCCTACCTGGTCCAAAATCTCAAATGGACCAATGTACCTAGGGCGCAACTTGCCCTTCTTTCCAAACCTCATCACGCCCTTCATAGGCGAAACTCGAAGGAACACCTGGTCTCCTACCGTAAAAGACAAATCTCGAACTCTACGATCTGCATAACTCTTTTGCCTGGACTGAGCTGTACGAAGAATATCCTGAATGATCTTCACCTTGTCCAAGGCATCCTGGACTAACTCAGAACCCAATAACCTAGCCTCTCCGGGCTCAAACCATCCGACTGGAGACCGACATCGCCTACCATACAACGCCTCATACGGAGCCATCTGAATGCTCGACTAGTAACTATTGTTGTTGGCAAACTTTGCTAAAGGCAAGAACTGATCCCATGAACCACCAAAATCTATAACACATGCTCGCAACATATCTTCCAAAATCTGAATAGTATGCTCGGACTGTTCGTCCGTCTAAGGATGAAATGTTGTGCTCAACTCAATCTGGGTGCCCAACTCTCGCTGAAATACCCTCCAGAAATGGGAGGTAAACTGACTACCTCGGTCTGATATAATAGATAAGGGCACACCATGCAATCTGACAATCTCTCTCATGTAGATCTTTGCCAACTTCTCTGTTGAGTACGAAACCGACACAGGAATGAAATGTGCTGACTTGGTCAGCCTATCTACAACAACCCATAGTGCATCAACCATCCTCCAAGTCCGTGGAAGCCTAACTACAAAATCCATCGTGATACGCTCCCACTTTCACTCAGGAAGCTGAATCTGCTGCATCAAACCACCAGGTCTCTGGTGCTCATACTTAACCTGCTGGCAATTCAAACACCGAGCTACATAGGCTACAATATCCTTATTCATCCTACGCCACCAATAATGTTGCCGCAAGTCCTGGTACATCTTTGCGGCGCCCGGATGAATGTAATACCATAACTATGGGCCTCTTGCAATATCAACTCACGAATGCCATCCACATCAGGAACACAAATACGGCTCTGCAATCTCAAAACTCCCTCAGCATCAATTGTGACATGTTTAGCACGTCCGTGCCGAACCGCTTCTCTGAGAGCACATAAATGACGATCATCATACTGCCTGGCACGAATACGCTCATATAATGAAGAACGGGCGATGGTATGGGCCAAAATACTGCCACCCTCAGAAACCTCTAATCTCACAAATCGGTTGGCTAACGCCTGAACATCCAAAGCCAAAGGTCGCTCTCCAACTGATAAATAGGCCAAACTACCCATGCTGACTGACTTCCGGCTCAAAGCATCGTCCACAACATTGGCCTTTCCCGGGTGATAGAGAATAGTAATATCATAATCCTTCAGCAACTCTAACCACCTCCTCTGCCTCATATTCAACTCCTTCTGCTTAAACAAGTATTGCAAACTCTTGTGATCAGTTAATACCTCACACGGTACCCCATATAAATAGTGCCTCCAAATCTTCAAGGCATGAACAATAGCTGCAAGCTCCAAGTCGTGAACTGGATAATTCTTCTCGTGGATCTTCAACTGACGAGATGCATAGGCTATGGCCTTGCCATCCTGCATCAACACCGCACCAAGCCCAACCCGTGAAGCATCACAATAAACGATATACGAACCTGAACCTGTGGGCAATACCAACACTGGTGTTGTGGTCAATGTTATCTAAAGCTTCTGAAAGCTCACCTCACACTCCTCAGACCATCTGAACTGAACATTCTTCTGCGTCAACTTGGTCATAGGGGCTGCTATAGATGAAAACCCCTCCACGAACCGGCGATAATAGCCCGCTAGGCCCAAGAAACTCCGAATCTATGTGGCTGAAGTGGGCCTAGGACAATCTCTAACTACCGAAACCTTCTTCGAATCCACCTGAATGCCCTCTACCGATACAACGTGGCCCAAGAATGCCACAGAACTCAACCAGAACTCACACTTAGAAAACTTGGTGTATAACTGCCGATCTCTCATAGTCTGGAGAACAACCTGAAGATACTGCTCATGCTCCTCTCGACTACGGGAGTAAATCAAGATATCATCTATAAACCCGATCACAAATGAGTCCAAATAAGGCCTGAATACCCGATTCATCAACTCTATAAATGCAGCAGAGGCATTAGTCAACCCAAAAGACATGACCAAAAACTCATAATGCCCATAACGAGTGCGAAAGGCCGTCTTAGGCACATTAAACGCCCTGATCCTCAACTGATGGTAACCAGACCTCAAGTCTATCTTAGAGAACACCGTAGCACCCTGAAGCTGATCAAATAAGTCATCAATCATCGGCAAAGGATACTTGTTCTTGATAGTAACCTTATTCAACTGCCGATAGTCAATACACATCCTCATTGAGCCATCTTTCTTCTTCACGAACAACACGGGAGCACCCCAAGGAGAAACACTAGGCCTAATGAAGCCTTTATCCAACAAATCCTGCAATTGTTCCTTTAATTCCTTCAACTCTGACGGAGCCATACGATACAGAGGAATAGAAATGGGTTGAGTGCCCTTAGCTAACTCAATACAAAAGTCAATGTCCCTGCCGGGAGGCATACTCGGCAGGTCAGCAAGGAATACCTCTGGAAACTCACGAACCACGGGCACGGACTCTACAGAAGGAACCTTGGCACTAGAATCACGAACATAGGCCAAATAGTCCAAACAACCCTTCTCGACCATGCGCCGAGCCTTCATATAAGATATAACCCTCCTAGAAGAATGACTAAGAGTCCCTCTCCACTCTAAACGAGGTACTCCAAGTAAGGCTAAGGTCACTGTCTCGGCATGACAGTCCAGAATAGCATAATAGGGGGATAACCAATGCATCCCCAATATAACATCAAAGTCCACCATATCAAGAAGCAATAAATCTACCCGAGTCTCCAAACTCCCAATAACCACTAAGCAAGAACGGTAGACTCGATCTACCACAATAGAATCACCCACCGAAGTAGACACATATACATAAGTACTCAAAGAATCACGAGGCATACTCAAATAAGGGGCAAAATATGAAGACACATAGGAGAAAGTAGAACCCGGATCAAATAACACCGAGGACTCTCGACTGCAAACTGAAACAGTACCTATAATAACTGCATCAGAAGCCTCAGCATCAGGATGAGCAGGAAAAGCATAACACCGGGGCTGAGCCCCTCCAACCTGCAGATCTCTGGGTCTACCTGCTACGGGCTGACCCCTACCTCTCATGGCCTGTGCTCCACCTCTATGAGCCTGACCACCACCTCTGGAACCTCGACCACCAATCCTAGCTGGATGAGGAGGTAAGGGTGCACCTACTGCGGGAACCAAGGCACGGGAACCCTGATACTGGGGTCCACTCGAAGCTCGAGGGTAATATCTGGCAATGTGACCCGGGCTACCACAACTATAACAAGATCTCTGCTGCTGTGGCTGTGGACTCGGAAGCTGGCCCTGACGACCCTGATAACCACCCTGGTAACTCTGAAGTGGTTGTGCACTGATAGATGCTGGTGGTGCACTAACTGGAGCTGGCAGTGCACAGGGAGATACCTGAAGTGCTGACTGAAAAGGTCGGGGTGGATGACCCCTACTGAAAGAATCCCTGCCTCCAGATGAGGCTCCACTGAATCTACCAAAATGACGGGGCCTCTTGTCAGCCCCCTGACCACCTCCATGTGAAAAAATCATCTCAATCCTCCTGGCCACATCGGCCGCATCCTAGAACGAAATATCAGTACTCGACTCCCTGGCCATCTGAAGTCGTATAGGCTGGGCCAATCCCTCAATGAACCTCCGAACTCTCTCCCGATCAGTGAGGAGTATCATCAATGCATGCCTGGCTAGGGAGATGAACCTAGTCTCGTACTGAGTAACAAACATAGATCCTTGCTGGAGGCGCTCAAACTGCCTCCTAAGATCCTCTCGCTGAGTAATGGGAAGGAACTTCCCCAAATATACCTCTGTGAACTGAGCCCAAGTCAAAGGTGCAGACCTAGCTGGTCTGGCTAAGCAGTAGTCCCTCCACCAAGTCTTGGTTGCGCCATATAGTCGAAAGTAGCGAAGTCAACTCCATTGGACTCCACTATGCCTATGTTCCGAAGAACCTCATGACAGCTGTCCAAATAATCCTGGGGATCCTCTGATGGTGCACCAGTAAAAGTGGTAGTGAATAACTTGGTGAACCGATCTAGTCTCCATAGAGCACTCGTTGACATAGCCGTTCCCTCAGCTACCGGTGCTGCTATACCAGGATGAACTAATCCGGCTAGCTGAGGTGCCAGAGTCTGAAACTGCTGAGCTAGCTGCTCTGGGGTATGAATAACAGGAGTCTGGGTCCCTCCCCCAGCCTGAGAACCAGCTGGTGCAGTAGGAAGGGGTCCTGCCTGTGCTACACTCTCCATGAATCCTACCAGACGGACAAGAGCGTCCTGAAGCATTGGGGTAGCTATGAACGCCTCTGGGGCCTGCGCTGGTCCAACTGGGACTGCCGGAACTGGGACCTCCTCGTCAGACTCGACCTGAGGGTCCTCCATTGGGGCTGATTCTCTAGGCTGAGACCAGCCTCGGCCTCTAGCACGGTCTCGTCTTCGACCTTGACCCCTCGTAGGAGCTGTAGCAGGAGTGTCGGACTGCTGAGCGGAACCAAGGGAAGCACGCGTCCTCGCCATCTGCGAGAGAGTAGAATGGAAACTCAATCAGTACTCAGAATTCATATCGCACGACAAAGATGAAGAAATGTGGAGTTATCCTAACTTTGCAGCCTCTGGGGGATAAGTACAGACGTCTCCGTACCGATCCCTCAGACTCTACTAAGTTTGTCTGTGAGTTGTGAGACCTAAGAAACCTAGAGCTCTGATACCAACTTGTCACGACCCGAAATCCCACCCTAAAGGTCGTGACTGCGTCTAACGTTGAACCCACTAGACAAGACAACATGCACAAGTAATCTAAATTTTGTAACCCAATTCGACAGTAGTACAGAAAATACCTTTAAAACTCTTAACAAAAATAATGAAACACTTTAGAATTTTAACAGCAGAAATGTAATAGAAATTCGAAAATGCAAAGTGAAATAGAAAAATACATAACGTCGCATAAGCCCAAAACCGGGGTGTCACAACACACGAACTCTCTAGGGAATACTAAATACAAGGTCTGAAGAAGATACACAATTGTCTTTGAAACTAGAGAAAAGGTAAGACAACATAAAATCCGAGAAGGGGAGAGACACCAAGGCCCACGAACGCCAGCGGGTATACCATGAAGCTCTGTGTGGACTGAAGGTGACTCCCTCAGCGCTGTCCACTGGGTCCGGGTGCAGGATCTTCACAACATCAAGAAGTGCAGTGTAGCATCAGTACAACTGACCCCATGTACTGAGTAAGTGCCGAGCCTAACCTCAGTCGAAGTAGTGACGAGGCTAGACTTGACAATAACGATAGCCTGTCCTATTCTACAGCGGGTAACAGGGACAAGACAGGGCAAGAAATAAGCAGACAAGTAAGGGAATACGGGAGCAGTTAATGGGGGAGCAAGCGAGATGAAACAGTTAAGTTGAAATATAGGATTAAACAAGAAAGGCTTTAACACAGTTGCCAATGAAATAAATATGAATGCCAGAAATGCAATAATGGCACGGCATCACCCTTCATGCTTTTACTCTCGTCCTTACTATGCAAAATATTATGTAATCAATGTGAATCATGGCACGACATTAACGTTCGTGCTTTTAATCAATGTAAATCATGGCACGGCATCACCCTTCGTGCTTTTACTCTCTTCCTCACAATGCAATGTACAATGTAAGGCAGTATAAATCATGGCACGACATTAACCTTCGTGCTTATAATCAATGTGAATTATGGCACGACATCACCCTTCATGCTTTAATTTTTCTCTCTCACTATGCAATGTAATAAAATATCATGGCACGGCATCACCCTTCGTGATTTACACTCTTCCTCACCAAACAATGACAAATATAATGGTAAGTAATATAGCATAGTGGAAATATGGTTCAATATCACTCGGCAAGGGGAAAACATCAATCAATATCACAACAATTGTCCGACAAGGGTCTCAGCTATAACCAATCAATTCAAACATATCCTTAACAGTTGGATTTTCAATCAAACCAATACATCATAGGTTCATCAACCAAGATTTTCAACAATAACGACTTCCAAGTAGAGACAAGTTCATAATATAACGAATCATGGAAGTAATAACAAGATTTTTATCAAAAATAGACTCACGGGCATGCATTGACACACAATACATAGATACTCGTCACCTTACCAATGCATTGAACATGATAAACACTTAGCACATAGCATAAAATACTTATTCCCTCACCAAAATTAGGCAAGACACATACCTCGGGTCCAAAATATAGCAATCAACCGTCTAACACCGCCTTTCCTTTTGAATTCAACTTCGGAACAACAATATCTAGGCACAATTAACTTAATTATTTCAATAATAACTCAATAACACCATCTCATAGCCTAAATACACAATTCCTATCATTCTTCCAAAAAAATTAAAATTCGACCCCGGGCCCACTTGGTCCAAACACGAGGCTCGACCAAAACCCGATCATCCATACCCCCATGAGTTAGAATATATAATTTGTTTTGATATCTGACCCCAAATTGGGGTTGAATTGCCCAAAATTCCCAAAAACCTAACTCTACCCAAAACCCCTATTTTCTACTTTGATTTCATGATTTAAGACCTAGATTCTAGTGATTAAGGAAGGAAAATAGAAGAATTTGGTGTTAAGAACACTTACCCAAAAGGCTATGGAGGAGGATTGGCTTGGAGGTCTTCAATGGAGGTTTGGAGAAGAAGGAGGAAGTGAAAATTAAAAAATCTCGTATGGAGTGTTCTGATTTTTTTGGGTATTTTAATAACTGGGTAAAATTACACTCTGCGATCGCGGAAAGGGAGTCGCGATCGCAGAAGGGAACTTGGCTGACACACTGCGATCGCGGAGCACTGAGATCTCACCCTATGCGATCGCTGGATGATGGTTGCGATCGCAGAAGAGAACTGGCTTGAGCTCTGCGATCGCGGAAGGGAATACGCGATCGCAAAGAGTAATTTCCCGGCCCCCACCCAGATCACCTACACTCTATGCGATCGCGGAAGAACTTATGCGATCGCATAGAGTCACAACCCCCCCTCTCAACTACACTATGCGATCGCGACATAGCCTATGCGATCGCATAGAGGAAGCTAACAGACACCAGAAAACTCAAGAAACACCAGATTTTTTACACTTTTCACACTCCATTAGCTACCCGAAACTCACCCGAGCCCTCGATTCTCAAAACCAACAACACACACCACTCCCAAAACATCCTACGAACTTATTCAAGCTTTTAATTCACCAAAATATCATCAAAATCAATGAATTAAACCTCAAAACTCATAGAAATTCCTTAAAACCTCATAAATCCTAATTATTCCGATTTTGATACGAAACACGTCATTTCAAGTCCGTTTTACACTAAATTTCATGGATAACTCACATAACATATAATAAACCTGTTCCGAGCTCCGAACCCATAATACGGGCCCGGTAACACGGTTTTCACATCAAACTTCATTTTCAAAAAAACTTTCTTATTTTCAGAAAATAAGTTTCTTTAAAAATTCATTTCTCGGGCTTGGGACCTCAGAATTCGATTCCGGGCATACGCCCAAGTCCTATATTTTCCTACGGACCCTACGAGATCGTCAAATCACGGGTCCGAGTCCGTTTACCAAAAATGTTGACCAAAGTCAACTTTAATCAATTAATTAACACAAAAATTCCATTTTTGTCAAATTTTCACATAAGAGCTTCCCGGCTACACGTCCGGGCTGCGCACGCATATCAAGGTGAGATTAAAGGAGTCTTTCGGAGCCTCGAAACACATATTTAGCTTAATTTACTTAGGATGACCTTTTGGGTCATCACAAGGATTGAGTCTTCCTTGTTGGTTGTAGCCCGTGTGTGCGAGGTGACGAGTGTGTACACGGACTTATTTTCAAATAGGTTAGACTTTTAGGATCCGTAGGTTCTTGTAGCACTTGTGTATGAATTGTAATTGTTACATTTGAGTCCTTAATTTTTAATTTCATCCTTTCCTGCTTAAATTAGAATTTCTTGCTTTTCGATTCATTCGTTGACTATTTGATCTTAATTGACTTAACTGATTATTTTACCGCTCCTATCATCATGCTATATTTTTTTTCCTGCACTGCCTAATTGACTATAATTAGTGTCATCTATCCCTATTATTGTTCAGCCGTAGTTGGAACATTCGTTCCTTGGTGTCAAGCATGCTCGTGAGTCTTACATTGTGAATTATATGATTTTTCCCTTAAGTGCTACTTAGGTCTAGTTGATAAACATTTATGTTGTTGATATTTCCTTGATGTTGCCTATTAGTGGGCCTTTGTTTAAGCTGAGTTTTATTCTGTGAAGTTAAATGTTTAGGTGAGATTGGTTATAGTTGTTTCCCTTGTCGGGATCGTGTGGTTTCTCTTATTATTCCTATTGTTGATGATGTTGTTTGCCTTGTTGACTCCCTTGCCGGGATGTTATGGTTTCTATTACTGTTTATGCTGTTAATGATATTGTTTGTATTTTTGACTCCCTTGCCGGGATGTTGTGATTTATGGTTCATATTATTGATTTTCCTTGCCAAATTGTTGTTCTTGATATTGTTTGGGTGAGGAAGAGTGTAAAGCACGAAAGGGTGATGCCGTGTATTTATTTATTTATTTATTTATTGTGAGGATGAGAGTGTAAAAGCACGAAGGGTGATGACGTGCCATGTTATGATATTAAAGCACGAAGGGTAATGTCGTGTCGTTTCTATTTATTTATTGTGAGGATGAGAGTAAAAGCACGAAGGGTGATGTCGTGCACTTGTTTTGGTAAGGATTACAGTAAAAGCACGAAGGGTGATGCCGTGCACTTGTCTTTGCATTTTATTTCGTTGTTCTAAATTTGGATATTCCTATTGATCCCTTACTGTATTTATTGACAAGATTTGATATTCCTCCTGTACTGCATGGCAATTTCTCAGTTATGGACTGAGTTCCGGTAGATAGATCTTGAGGAGATTTTGATCAAGAGATTTTATTGAAAAGTATTATATAAAGAGTAATGGTTTCGAAGGGGATCATGTCTGAAATTTTTTATATTTCGAAAGTATACTTGAAAAGCAATTGTCCTGCAGAAAATGATATTTGGAAGTCATTTATTAGGAAGGTATATTTGGAAATTACATATTTTGAAAGAAACTATGTTCTGAGTATTTATATATATATATATATATATACATTTAGATAAAGCATGTTTCAAAGGAGACCTTTATTTACTAAAATGATTATATCTTCAAAGTTTGCAATATGAACTGTTGTTTTAAAGGGTTCCATCAGTTTATTGATTTTTGTGGCTAAGGCCTGATGTGAACAAACTGACGCAGAGTCAAGTTACTAGTGTTTTATATGTGTTGTGGTTTTCTTCCGTGTTGGCTTGTTTTGTTGTCCATCTTTCTGTGTATTTTTATTCTGTTCTGTTGGTTAATTTATGTAATTTCCTTCCGCATTATATTATCATTGTTGTAAATTACTCCGTGAAGTCTTAGATAGATGTAGTATTCGGTTATTTCTGTATTAATGTCAGTTTATTTTGTTAGACTAGTGGTGTCTTGACTAGTCCTCGTCACTACTCCACTGAGGTTAGTCTTAATACTTACTGGGCACCGTTGTGGTGTGCTCATACTACACTTCTGCACATTTTTGTGTGCAGATCCAGGTATATACATTGTTAGTAGCTGAGTAGATCGTTGCCGAGGAAACTCAAGGTAAACTGTTGCTGCGTCCGCAGGCCTTGGCGTCCCCTTCCCTATTCCATTTCATTTCTGATTTTTGTACTTCAGAAATTCTTTCAGACTATTTTGTGTACTATTCTTAGACGGTTCGTGAGTTGTGACTCCAAAGATCCAGGTTGGCTAATTTAAGTATTTTGTTAAATTCGTGGTTTATCTATGTATTCCCTTATTCTGATGTTATTTTTAAAGCTTCTATTTATAGAAAGTTGATTTTTACCTGTTATCATTTAATAGTTAATATTTTTAATAAATATGATTAAATACGTTGGCTTTTCTAGCGGGTTTAACATTAGACGCCATCACGGTCCCCGTGGTGGGAATTTCGGGTCGTGGCAGTGTATCTTCTCAACCTCAAATAATTTCTCTTCCACAATCATTCTTATCCAATGATACTTTCTATTTATATGTTTGGTCTTAGCATAAAAAGCGGAGTGCTTGGTGAGACAGATGGCACCCTAATTATCACAAAATAAGATGTACCTTGGCTGCTCAAAGCCAAGTTCATTAATAAACTCCTTCATCCATAATAGTTCTTTGGCACCTTCTGTGACAACAATATATTCGGCTTCTGTGGTGGATAGAGCTATGCACTTATGTAGTCTAGATTGCCAGGAAATAGTCCCCCCCCCCCCAAAATAAAGTGATCAAATAACCGAAAGTGGATCTTGAATTATCAAGACTGCCTCCTAAATCAGAGTCTGTGTAAGAAACAAGTTCAGGCTTTCCATTGCCATAGCACAACTTCAAATCTGCAGTACTTTTCAAATATCCACATCCCAATGTTCTTTTCCAGGATTAGAAAGGAATCTATTAACAGTATCTACGACAATATCTGGTCTAGTGTAAACCATAGCATACGTCGAGCTACCAACGGCAGAAGAGTAAGGAATACGAGACATCTCCTTTTTCTCTTCATTAGTAGATGGGCTCTGGCTAATACTCAATTTGAAGTGTTTAGCAAGACGAGTACTAACCACTTTTGCATATGTCATATTGAACCTCTTGGGTACCTTCTCAATGTATTGCTTTTAGGACAAAAATAACTCCTTTCTATCTCTGTGTCGGTAGATTTGAATGCCCAAGATTTTCTTTGCTAGCCCCAAGTCCTTCATCGCAAATGATTTTCTCAACTGCTTTTAAGGACTGCAATTCTGGATTTATTCTTGCCAACAATAAGCATATCATCCACATAAAGCAATAAGATAATAAAATCATCATCTGAGAACTTCTGGAAGAATACATAGTGGTCTGAGGATGTTTTCTTGTACCCTTGTTTTTCTATGACAGATTCAAACTTCAAATACCATTGCCTTGGAGCTTGTTTCAATCCGTACAAGCTCTTTTTCTACTTACAGACATAGTTTTTTTCCCTTAATTACAAAACTCTCAGGCTGCTCCATATAAATCTCTTCATCTAAATCACCATGAAGAAAAGCAACCTTGACATCCATTTGCTCAACCTCTAAATCTAGACTTGCGGCTAAACCTAGAACCACATGAATAGAAGACATCTCCACAACAGGGGAGAAAATTTCATCAAAGTCAAATCCTTTCTTCTGGCCAAAACCTTTAACAACTAACCTCGCCTTGTACCTGGGTGTAAAGGTATGATTATCTTGCATTACTCTGAATATCCATTTGTTTGATAAAGCTTTCTTACCTTTCGACAACTTCACTAACTCATGTGTGCCATTCTCATGGAGTGATTTCATCTCATCTTCCATGGTTTCTATCCACTTATCTTTGTGAATATCTTGCATGGCTTCATCATAATTCTCAGGTTCTCCCATGTCAGTCAAAAGTACATACTCATCAGGAGGATAGCACACAGATTTTGCTTCTCCCTTGTAGATCTTCAAAGAAAGGTTTCAGGTGCATTCAAATTAGTTACCTGAGCAAGAATTGGTTGTTTATCAACAAACAACTTAATCAAGTGGATCATCCATAACATCTACACCATGATGATCATTTTGATTTTGATCACTATCTTTATTATTGTTTTGGGTTCCTTCATGTGCAATAGATGCCTTGGCAATAGAAGTTGGATCAATATCAACTAAGCTCTCATTACTCTAAGAATCTATCTTCTCAGCTTTATCAATATCTTCTATAGTCTGGTCTTCAAAGAATATTGCATCACGACTTCTATTAAGTTTATTGTCATCTGGATCAAAGAAATGATACCTAAACTCATCTTGACCATAACCGATAAAGATGCACTGCTTAGTTTTGACATCCAGTTTCGATCTCTCATCTTTAGGAACATGCACACTAACTTTATACCCAAAAAACTCTCAAGTCATCATAGTAAACATCTTTGGAAAACCAAACTCTGTTTGGGACATCACCATCCAAAGCAACAACAGGAGACAAATTGATAACATAGTCAACAATGTTTGTGATTTCTCCCAAAATGTATTTGGAATTTTAGCCTCTGAAATCAAGAATCTAACTATCTCAACTAAACTATTCATCCTCTCTGCCAAACCATTCATTTGAGGCGTCTTGGGAGGAGTTTTCTGATGACGAATTCCTTGTTCCTTGTAATAGTTATCAAAGGGACCACAATATTCACCACCATTTTCAGTGCGAATGCATTTTAATTTCTTTCTACTCTGTTTCTCAGCTAAGGCCTAAAATTCCTTAAACACATCGAGTGTTTGATCTTTGTATTTTAAAGGATAAACTCAGAGCTTGAGATAATTATCATCAATGAAGGTCACAAATTAAAGTGCACCAACTTTTGACTTTACTTTAAAAGGACCGCGCAAATCAGAGTGTACTAACTCTAATAATTTGGGCTTTCTTGAAGGAGGATGGCTATGAAACGAAAACCTTTTCTCTTTGCCAGCTAAACAATGGATACACCCTTTCAGCTTTGCTTGTTTCACTCCTGAAAGCAAATCTTTCTTAGCCAGACACGTAATCCCCCTCTCGCTCATATGACTCAATCTTCTGTGCCACAATTCTGATAAAGTATCACTTTTCACCGGATTTATGTAGTCATTAAGAATAGAGTCCTGTGTCACATATAATTGATAAGACTTGACTCCTCAAGCCACTACTAATGAACCCCTTATGAGCTTTTATTAGCCATTAAATAGGGTATTATGGTAACCTTCATTGTCTAATCTTCCTGCGGAGATCAAATTGAAAGGAAAGTCTAGAGCATGCTTGACATCTTGAAGAACTAACGTTGAACCATTATTAGTTTTCAAACAAACTGTACCAAACCAAAAACCTTAACTTCACTGGCATTGCCCATCTTTAACACTCCAGAATCAACACTAGAATAAGATAACAAAAAGTCTTTTCTTGGTGTAACATGTGAGGTAGCTCCAGAATCAACATTTGTCTTTTCTTGGTGTAACATGTGAGGAAAGGTAAGTCTTGACTTCTGAGTTAGAGTAAGTGAGCAAGTTAGGAATATTGTGTGGCCCATGGGAGTCAACTCTTTAGGTGATGATGTTACACTATTGTGCTCAATCTATGTGAAATATTCTTGGTATGACGAGTTATGGAAGTCGCTTAGTGAAGTTAGGTCTCTGTGGAGTGTGGTTTGATTGCTCGAGGAAGAGCAATGGTTTAAGTGTGGGGTGTTGATAGTAGGCTATAATTATGTAGTTTAGCTACTATTTACACTTTAATTTAGCTGCATGTTATTAATATTTGAATGTAAATGATAACAAAATGCTCTAATTAAGAACTTTATGCTTTGCAGGAGAAATTCCGGGATATGAGGAAGCTAAAGAGTGTTTTCGAGTCAATATGGATCATTACAGGCCAATCGGAGGTTAGCGCAATCAAAAAGAAGAAAGAAAAGCAAGCGGCATAAATCCCTCCAGGTGCGGGGCCGCGCATTGACCGCGCACTAGACGTGCACATCAGGCAATGAACTGGGCAAAATGCGTAGTCAATCCATGGATGATCCGCGGCCGCGCACAAGCTTCCGAGAAAAAATAGCCCAAGGCTAATTTTGTAATTTCAAAGGCGACTAACCTTGACCTATATGAAGCCTAATTCACCCAAGAAGAAGAGATACTTGTATTTAGAAGACTTTGGAGGCAAGAACACAAAAGGAGGAAGACGGAGCATTTCCCTACGAGTTTTCATCTTCTTCTTCTTAATTCCATTGTTGGTTATGACTTTTTATAGTGTAATCTTGTCTAGTAGTATGAGTAGCTAAACCAGTCATCTAGGGTTGATGGAACCAATTGTTGGATGAAGTCTTGAATATGTTTTGATATAATTGAGTTGTTTTTATTCTATAATTTTTCAACTATGTGTTGTCTTGTGATTAATTGAAAGGGCCCTTGATTAATCGTGTCTAGTTATCTTGTATTGCTTGAGAAAGAACACTTCGTTAGAGTGTTGTTGAACAACACCACTTTCGGGTAAGTTAAGAGATTAATTACTTGAATGTAAAAGCAGGGTTAGAGATAACGAAGCTTTGGTGTGATAATTATGAGTTGTCTAAATTGTTAACTAGATTAGTTTGAGAGAATGCTTCTAGTAAATTATCGTAATTGATCGAGAGATAATTACGGTAACCAAGAACTCATCATCTTTATAGAGTGTTGCGGCGAGATTATAGCTAACGTGTAAGGAATTAATCCGACAATTCAGGAAATCAATAACCCTAGATCCTTTTACCATTGAATTCAACTTCATTCTTGCTTATTGATAGTTTTTATTGTCATTTTTCCTTAGTTAAATAATTTCTGTTAATTATCAATTAAAATCATGCATCTGAAAATTGTTTGAGCTTATCATTAGCGTTACTAAAAGTTGTAGTAAATATGTTAGTTCCCTGTGGGATTTCACTCCGGACTCTTGAACCGGATTATATTTGCAACGACCACTTAGTCCTTTTTACAAGGCATAGTTGGGCGTGATCAAATTTTGGGCCCGTTGGAAGAATTACTAGGATTGGTAGTTGGAAGAATTGCTAGGATTGGTTGTTTATATCAATTTTGTGTGGTGTTAAAAATTTTCATTGAAATTCTCACATTTGAACTCTTATGTGACTCAAGTGCATGCCTAGAAGCTCCTTGAGGACTGGTGAACTTTTCGAAGGACTCTCAGATCCCGAGAAAGCATTCAGGGCATTGAATCGGGCTAACAAGAAGGGAAAACAGTTAAAACAAAAAGACCAACTCGAAAATGAAATGGACGACGCTGAAAACGTTAACGGAAATAATAGGAAGGATCGAGTTGACACAAACATCGGAGTGGTAGCACCTCTTGTGCCGCAAGCTGCTCTTTATGAGTGCGCGCAACCAACTGCTGATAACTTGGCCACCGCAATTGCAGTCCCTCAGATACAAGTGGAGACGTTTTAGATTACCAACAATATGTTGCAGTCGCTGCAGAATAAGGGGTTGTTCTTCGCGTCGTACATTGAATACCCACAACAACATCTGAAGAACTTTCTATCAATTTGTGTCACTCAAAGACAGCCGAATGTGACTCCTCAAGCAATCAAGTTATTACCGTTCCCATTTTCAGTGACTGGAGAGGCTCAAACTTGGCCGAATTAGCTCCGAATAAACTCCATTGCTACTTGGGAGAAACTAGTCAAGCAGTTCTTAAACAAGTTCTATCCCCCCAACAAAATTGCGAGGCAAATTTATGAGATATTTCAGTTCAGGCAGAAACTGACTGAGACCTTGCAAGAATCCTGGGAGTGGTTTAAGGGTATGCTGGTTAAGTGTCCACACCATGGCACCCCGGATCAGACGTTGGGACAGAGATTCTATATGGGTTTGGCAGACGATCTGAAGGCCAATGTAGATGCTTCAACTGGGGGTGCATTCTTGAGCAAAACATTCACAAAGTGTAAGATTCTTCTTGACAAGATGGCTCAAAATTCAGGCTGGATGACGAGAGGTACAACACTCACACCAATGGTGCATTCTGTTGCTCTTGACCCAAACAATTCAAATGCAGAAAACATAGCCACTCTCATGACCCAGATGAGCTTACTGGTAAGGAAAATTGATGAGATGGGTACGAAGTAGGTGCACATTGTTGATACGAAAAATGCAGGGTTATGCACTCCCTGCATAAATCAGTCATATGTTTACCCGTGGAGTGGAGAGAATGACAACCAGGGCTTCAGAGAAGACATGAATTACGTCAATAATTTCAGAGGTCAGAGGCAAGGTGGGTAGTAATGGGGACCTCAGAATCAGCAGTACAAACCAAAGCAGCCACAACACAACACCCATCTAGGGGGAGCACGGCGACAAGGCCAAGTCGTGCCTTATCAAAGGCATCAGGGCTATAATCAGCAGCACTAGCAACAGTTGGCTTACCAACCGCCTCATCAATAGCAGGACAGTAACATGATAGAAATCAGGGGCATGGTGCAATAACTCATTGGGACAAAAGATACAAGAAAATTTAGTCGCACATGATTCGGTGACCAAAGGCATTGAAACTCAATTGGGAAAGCTATTTATGGCCTTGAAAAATCGCCCATAAGGAACAATGCATGCAGACACAAACATCAAACCAAAATAGCAAAACCCAAATCAGTTAATGGCAGTGAGTCTCAGGAATGGAAGGGATTTAGACAGAGAGAAAGAAGTTGCTCAATCTAGGAGAGACACAATGCCAACTACGCCAGTAACATTAGAGACCGACAAGTCATCAGAGCTCATAGAGGTTGTAATTGAACAGGCACAGGTTGACAAGGGCAAGGAGAAGAAAATTGAACAACTCCCAGAACAGGTGGTAGAAAAAGCTTCTAGTAAAGAAAAGACACAAAGCAGTGGGCAGAAGCTAACTCTTTCACCATTCCCTTAGAGGTTGGCAAAGCTAAAGAAAGATGATCAATACCGGAAATTCATGGAAATGCTCAGACAAATTCAATTGAATATTCCGTTGATGGATGCTTTGAGGGAAGTTCCAGGCTATGCAAAAATGATGAAGTACATGATATCTGGAAAATTTGACTTCCAGGATCTGTCTACTGTAACTCTGACTCAGACCTGCAGCACGCCGATCCGGGTAATTTCACTATCCCATGCACAATTGGGAGTCATGTTTTTGCTAAAGCATTGTGTGACTTGGGAGCCAATACCAACTTGATGCCTTTGGCAATCTACACAAAACTAGGCATTGGCAGAGCTAGACCGACCTCAACGTTGCTGCAACTGGCTGATCACCCAGTCAAAAAACTGATAGGAATTCTGCATGATGTGCTTGTCCAAGTGGGGAAGTTTGTATTTCCTGCAGACTTCATTATTCTTGACTGTCAAGTGGATGAAGAGATACCAATTACTCTAGGGAGGCCATTTTTAGCCACTGGGAGAGCATTGATTGATTGTGATACCGGAGAGTTAAAACTGAGGCTGAATAATGAAGAAATAATATTCAATGTTCAACAATCTATGAGGAGACCCAGCGAATTTGCGAATTACTCGCTAGTGGAGGCCATGGATGTAATACTACAAGAGAAAGATGAGACCCTTAATGTCAGAGATCCGTTAGAAGCTTGTTTGATGAATTTGGAAGAGATGGTTGGTGAGGAGTTGGTGGAGTGGGTCATGGCCCTATAGGGTCAAAGGTTCTGGAAAAGGGAACCCCAGTTCGATCCCATACGCTTAGAAGAACGAGCAACACCACCTGCAAAACCATCGATAGAGGAGCCACCACAGTTGGAACTAAAATCATTTCCAGCTCACCTCAGGTACGCTTTCTTAGGGCCTAATTCTTCTTTACCTGTTATTATATCATCTGGTTTGCTAGCCGTGCAGGTGGAGAAACTCCTACAGGTGTTACAGGTATGTAAGACTGCTATTGGTTGGACCATGGCAGTCATAAAGGGTATCAGCCCAGCCTTTCGCATGCACAAGATTCTCTTGGAAGAAGGGCACAAACCTTCCATAGAACATCAACAAAGGCTGAACCCGAACATGAAAGAGGTGGTGAAGAAAGTAGTGATCAAGTGGTTAGATGCGGGTATTATATTCCCCATCTCTAACAGTAACTGGGTCAGCCCTGTTCAGTGTATGCCGAAGAAAGGAGGAATTAAGGTCGTGCAAAATGAGAATAACGAGTTGATCTTGACTCGCACAATGACGGGCTAGCGTAGTTGCATGGATTATCATAAACTGAACACAGCCACCCGGAAGGACCATTTCCCCCTGCCATTCATTGACCAAATGTTGGATAGGTTGGCTTGGCGGTCTCACTTCTTCTTCTTGGATGGATATTCGGGGTACAATCAAATCTCAATAGCCCTTGAAGCATCCTTTACTTGTCTGTATGGAATCTTTGCCTTTCGGAGAATGCCTTTTGGCATTTGCAATGCATCGGCTACATTCTAGAGGTGTATGTTAGCCATTTTCATGGATATGGTTGAAGATATTATGGAGGTCTGTATGGATGATTTCTCCGTGGTGGGGGGGATCATTCAAAGACTGTCTTCACAATTTAAGAAGAGTGCTAAAAATATGTGTGGAGACAAATTTAGTGCAAAACTGGGAAAAGATCCATTTTATGGTACAAGAAGGGATAGTGTTAGGGCATCGAGTGTCTAGTAAAGGAATTGATGTCGACCATGCTAAGGTTGACGTGATTGAGAAGTTGCTACCGTCCACTTCGGTCAAGGTAGTGAGAAGTTTCCTTGGGCACGCCGGGTTCTACAGGCGATTCATAAAATATTTCTCTAAAATTGCTAACCCTTTATGTAAACTCCTTGAAAAGGATCATCCCTTTGTGTTTTCTAATGATTGCAGGTTGTCATTGGAGGAGCTGAAGAAGAGACTGGTGGCTGCACCCAACTGGGAGCAACCGTTCGAGCTCATGTGCGATGTGAGTGACTATGTTATAGACGCAAACCTGGGGCAGCGAAAGGACAAGCTGATGCACCCAATTTACTATGCAAGCAGAACGCTAAGCGGTGCACATCTCAATTACACCGTGACTAAGAAGGAGATGTTGGTTGTAGTGTTTGCATTCGACAAATTCAGGTCATACTTGATTGGTTCAAAAATTATTTTTTATACTGACCATGCAGCAATTAGGTACTTGATAGAAAAGAAGGAGTCAAAGCCACTCTTGATCAACTGGGTTCTTCGGCTACAAGAATTCGATCTGGAGATCCGTGAAAGGAAAGGGACAGATAACCAAGTGGCTGAACACCTCTCAAGGTTGGAGAGAGCTGAAAAGAAGGTAGAGATTGAAGTTATAATGGAGACATTCCCAGATGAACAGTTACTAGCAGTGGCAATGGAGGAGACGCCATGGTATGTTTATATTGCTAATTCTTTAGCAAGCGGTATTGTACCTTATGAACTCTCTTCAATTCAAAAGAAAAAGTTCTTTCACGATTGTCGGTCTTATTATCGGGATGAACCTCTACTTTTTAAACTATGTGTAAATAACATGATCCGGAGGTGTATCCCCGAGAAAGATCAACCTTCTATTTTGCAGGCTTGACATGCTTCACTATATGGGGGGCACTTTGGAGGAATTCGGATTGCGGAGAAGGTGTTGGAGTCGTGTTTGTATTGGCCGACTCTGTTCAAGGATGCCCATGCTTGGGTGAAAAACTGTGATGAGTGCCAAAGAACAGGCAACATATCTCGCCGTCACGAGATGTCGATGGATACAATTCAGAAGGTGGACGTATTTGACATGTGGGGGATTGACTTTATGGGGTCATTAGTCAGCTCGTATGGTAACAAATACATATTGGTCACAGTTGACTATGTCTCCAAATGGGTTGAAGTTGTGGCTCTTCCAACGAATAACGCCAAAGGAGTGACATGCTTTCTAAAGAAAAATATCTTCACACGTTTTGGCACCCCGAGAGCTATAATCAATGACAGTGGAACCAATTTTTGCAATAGAGTGCTCGCAAGGATGTTAGAAAAGTATGGAGTTTGCCATAAGGTTGCCACACCTTACCACCCACAGACGAGCGGGCAAGTTGAAATGTCCAACAGGGAAATCAAAAGTGTCCTGACCAAAACAGTCAACGCGACAAGGGCTGATTGGGAAAAAAAGTTGGATGATGCATTATGGGCGTACCGCACAGTGTTTAAAACTCTAATTGGTATGTATCCATACAAGTTGGTGTTTGAAAAAGCATTCCATCTTCTGGTAGAGCTTGAGAATAAAGCCCTTTGGGCACCGCGGCAGTTGAATTTGCATATAGAGACCGCATGCACAAATATATTCACAGAGCTACATGAACTCGAGGAATTCCGGTTCCATGCATTTGAGAGTGCAAGATTGTACAAATAAAGGATGAAAATGATTCATGATAAGCACATTCTAGGTCGAAACTTCAAACCTGGAGATCTAGTGTTGTTATACAACTCGAGATTAAGATTGTTTCCGGGTAAGATGAAATCTAGATGGTCAGGACCTTTTAGAGTTGTACAAGTGTTCTCAAGTGGAGCTGTAGAAATTGAATCCGAAGATGGAACGAATAAGTTTAAAGTGAATGGGCAAAGGTTGTAACACCACCTTGGAATGGTCGAAGAAAAGGGGGATAAAGTTGTGATATCTTTGGAAGAGCCCCAATACGCGAGCGAACAGTAATAATGAAAGCCTGTGTCATGCCGCGATATTAAATCAGGCACTTCCCGGGTTTGTTGTAATTCATCGTGTCGCGACGTTAAATCATGCGCTTTTGGGAAGCAACCCATTATTTTTCTTTGTATTTTCGTATTTGATTTGAACGGTGAAGGTATTGACATGTCTATTAATGTGCAGGGATGAAATTATGCCCACCGGAAGGATTCTGGGTGAAGGAATTAACCCGAAGATAGGTAAAAAATGCGAAAAAGAAAAAAGAAATTTCGGAGGATAACATCCGCGGCCGCGGATTTTGAGATCTTCACGGTTGCAACGTGCGCAGCTGCGCATTTTGAGTCCCCTTCTGTTGCACATGCGCGGCCTCGGATCGACCGCGGATTTTGAGACCTCTTCTGCCCCACGTGCGCGGCCGCGCATTGACCATAGACCGACCACGCACTGGGCGCCGTTTTTAGGGTTAATTAAGGTTTAATTTTTTTTCTTTTTCTTTTATTTTCTTTAATAGCCCCCCCCCCCCCCTCCTAAAATCTGAAAGAAAAAAAAAACTTCCCTCGCTCTCCCAAAACGCGCACTATCCTCCCTTCTACCCTAAATTCCCAAAGCAAAAAACCTACTTCTCTTTCTTCCTCTTCTCTACTCGATCACTCCCCAATCTGTATTACTCACAACATCTTCAGGTAAGTACCATGGCTTCTATTTTCGTTTTTTATTTTTTCCAAATTTTTTTCTTTTCTTTTTCTCTTTTAATTGTAGGGTAGTAGAAGTTATGATTGTTCTTGTCCTTGTTTTGGATTTCTAGTATATTTGTTGGCATGTGAGGATAGTGGATTTGGTTGGGTTGGACATTGTTAAGTTTGTGGTAGAATGAAAGTTTAATTGGGTCTTTGGGTAAATTGGGGGGAATGTGCATATTAAGTATTTGTTTAAATGCCATAGTGAGTTTTGAATGTACTTTGTGACCAATTGTGCGAGTGAAGTCTGAGTAACCGCTATTGGTTCACATATCCCGTCTCTTACTGATAGTGGTGTTTGTTTTGTGGATACCATGATGCCCTCAAAGAAAAGGCTAACTACTGGTACCTCTTCAAGTGGTCATGCAGGCACGTCCTGGGCACGGGCACCGACCAGTGCACCTCAGTTTGATCACACCAAGTTTGTCTCAAGAGCCGCCCAAGAACGTTTAGTCTGAAGGCTACTAAAAATCCATACCGGAATGGGGGATTGAGAGGGGATACCTCCAAGCTGATTGCCCTAATATGTATCGGGAGTTGGTCCGGCGCAGGCTGGATATTTCTTCGAAGAACCGGAAGAGGCCAAATTGATGGTTGTACGAGAGTTCTACGCCAACTGCTCCGAACATGATACCCATATCTGCACTATGCGACAGAAAAGTGTGGATGCCTCGATAAAAGCTATCAGGAGGGCATATCGGTTGCCTGTATTTGATGGAGCGGAGGACTACTATGATACTTACAGGCGAGAACAAACCACATGTCACGTGTTGTTCAGAACAATCTGTGTGCCCAACAAAGAGGTAGTGTGAGTTACGCCGGGAAAGAAGTTTAACTCGGACTCACTCACATTTGAAGGAAAGTGTTGGTTGTATATCATTAATAGTCTCCTTCTGCCGTCCTCCAACACCACTGAGGTGAATGGTCCCATAGCTGCTTTGATCTGGTGCTTTGTGAATGGCCACGATTTTGATGTGGCCAAGGTTATTCATGACGAGATGTCATCTGTTGCCCAGTGAAGAGGTATGGGTTCTTCTTCCCCTATCTGGTCATTAGATTATGCCAGGCAGCAAGGGTGCCGGAGAACAAAAATGTGGATAGAAAAGTGAATAAAGAACCCAAATTCTGGGCGGATAAAGTTTCCGTTGGGAAGGATTCTGTGGTACCTGGCGGAGCTCATAGTGATGATTGTGATGTGCCAGAGGAGGGAGATGATGGGCAAGATGAGGTTGGGCCTGCATCATCCCCACATGAACAAGTAGCAGAGGTTGAAGGAACATCTGAGGCCAGACGGGGTACGCAGATGACAACCTTAGAATAGGAAATGGAAGGGTTGTGCACCTCTGTCACATAATTGGGGGCTCGAGTTGATGCATTAGCCACCCAAACTGCAAAATCGAAGAAGAAGATCATGGCCTGGCTGCGTGCGCTGGGGAGGGCGTGCCATCTCGACCCCAACACTGTCTCCGATCAAGACTGATGTACCAGGGAAGTTTCCTTTACCTCACAATTTTTTATTTTGTATGACATGGGGACATGCCATCATTTTAAGTGTAGGGTGGGGGATACTTTGTTCGCATGTTGTATGTTGTATGTAGAATAGTGTAGATTCGCAGTTAATATATATATATATATATATATATATATATATATATTCGACTTGTCCCGACGATAGATATCATTCGACGGGTTTCTTGAGGGATTAAAGTCGAAGGAAAAAAAAGAAGATTTTCTTTTGTAGTAGTGTATCAATTCCCCCTTGGTTTTTCTTTGGGCCGCGGTTCTTTTTCAAGGGTTTCCTTTTAACCGGGTGTAGTTAGTTTTTATTTTTTTAGTTAGGAACTCATGGGATATGGGAGGAAATGGAAATAGGATCTCTTAACGTCGTAATGCCTTGAATATAGCGGGTACTTTAGTGTGACGCTTAGGCTCAATTTTTTATTCTTGTAAGAGTGCCTTAAATTGTATGTTCTTAATTTGGTTTAAGTACCCTGACTAGAGTGTTTTGATGATCAAATCTGGACTGAGTCATGTGCCATGTGTGTGTGAGGCTTGTTGTATTTTTTGCATGACATTTGATGCCTAGAACTTGCCTCGTGTATTTGCAAAGTGAAATAGTAGTCTTATCCAGTCTTGGAAGTGATATAGGTGTTTCTTTGTTGAGCCATGTATATATTCCACCCGCCTAATTGTTATGTATCGTAGTTAACCCCATTGAGCCTGTAATACTGTTTATTTGGCAACCACATTACAAGTCGTACCCTTTGTTTGAATTGACCATCTAATTGAACCCCTTTACCTCACGTAAGCACTTGAATTGCTATGAATTTGTAAAGGTTAAAGTGTGGGGTAGTTGGAGGGCTTTTGAGTGGAACTAGGGAAATAAGGAGAAAGGTGCACTGCGTTGAAAAAGCCACTTGAATTGGAAAAAAAAGAGAAGAAAAATGGTAATAGTTGTATTTTGCTGAATAATAACATCTCTTTGGTGGCTTTTAAGGTAATTGTGCTTAAAGAAGTATGGGGTGATATACGTGATGTTGAAGGTGGAATGTTGGTTTGAAATAAGTGTGGACTTGAATGTTAAAGTATATGTATTAAAGTGCTTAGGAATATGTAGTCACTACTATATCCAAATATATCCTACCCGACCCGCAGCCTACATTACAACCAAGTAAATTCCTACTTGATCCTAGACTGAATGAGTTCAATTAGTAGAGTAGTACACTACGGAAAAGCCTATGGATCATCTTTTGTGGCACAAGAATATCGTTTCTGAGAGTGAGTGAATTCTGTCTATTTTGAAGTTCCTCATTGTTCATGAATTTTATTAGTTGTGGAATGAGTCTCTTTTTTTGTGAGCAAGCACTTGATTCATGAAGGAAAGGTAAGTCTTGACTTCTGAATTAGAGTAAGTGAGAAAGTTAGGAATATTGTGTGGCCCGTGGGAGTCAACTCTTGAGGTGATGATGTTACACTATTGTGCTCAATCTATGTGAAATATTCTTGGTGTGACGAGTTATGGAAGTCCCTTAGTGAAGTTAGGCCTCCGTAGAGTGTGGTTTGATTGCTCGGGGACGAGCAATGCTTTAAGTGTGGGTGTTGATAGTAGGCTATAATTATGTAATTTAGCTACTATTTACGCTTTAACTTAGCTGCATTTTATTGATATTTAAATGTAAATGATAACAAAATGCTCTAATTAAGAACTTTATGCTTTGCATGAGCAATTCCGGGATATGAGGAAGCTAAAGAGTGTTTTGGATTTAATATAGAGAATTGAAGGCCAATCCGAGGTTAGCGTAATAAAAAAAGAAGAAATAAAAGCAAGCGGCATAAATCCCTCCAGGTGCGCGGCCGCACATTGACCGCGCACATCAGGCAGTGAACTGGGGAAAATGCGCGGTCAATCCGCGGCTAATCCACGGGCTTCCGAGAAAAAATAGCCCAAGGCCAATTTTTTAGTTCCAAAGGCGACTAACATTGACCTATATGAAACCTAATTCACCCAAGAAGAAGAGATACCTGTTTTTAGAAGAATTTGGAGGCAAGAACACAAAAGGAGGAAGACGGAGAATTAACCTACGAGTTTTTGCCTTCTTCTTCTTAATATTGTTGGTTATGACTTTTTATAGTGTAATCTTGTCTAGTAGTATGAGTAGCTAAAATCGTCATCTAGGGTTGATGGAACCAATTGTTGGATGAAGTATTGACTATGTTTTGATATAATTGAGCCGCTTTTACTCTATAATTATTCAACTATGTGTTGTCTTGTGATTAATTGAAAGGGTCCTTGATTAATCGTGTCTAGTTATCTTGTGTTGCTTGAGCAAGAACACTTGGTTAGATTGTTGTTGAACAACACCACTTTCAGGTAAGTTAAGTGATTAATTACTTGAATTTAAAAGCAGGGTTAGAGATAACGAAGCTTTGGTATGATAATTATGAGTTTTCTAAATTGTTAACTAGAGTAGTTCGAGAGAATGCTTCTAGTAAATTATCATAATTGATCTAGAGATAATTACGGTAACCAAGAACTCATCATCTTTATAGTCTGTTGCGGCGAGATTATAGCCAACGTGTCAGGAATTAATCCGACAATTGGGGAAACCATTAACCCTAGATCCTTTTGCAATTGAATTCAACTTCATTCTTGCTTATCGATAGTTTTTATTGTCATTTTCCTTAGTTAAATAATTTTGTGTTAATTATCAATTAAAATCTTGCATCTGAAAATTGTCTGAGCTTATCATTAGCGTTACTAAAAGTTGTAGTAAATAGGTTAGTTCCCTGTGGATTCGACTCCGGGCTCTTGAACCGAATTATATTTGCAGCGACCGCTTAGTTCTTTTTACAAGACGTAGTTGGGCGTAATCAACGCCCTGAAAATCATTTTTGTGATCAAGGATAGGGCTGCCCTTCTTGTATTTAAAGGTCATCAATTGCATTAACAGGAATAACTTGTTGTTCCCAGTTTTTGAAGCATAAAAAGTCTAGCTTTTCCCACAATGGTCTCGCATGTGTCTCATTCATAATATGGTTGCAGACATTATATTCAACCCATTGTCGAATATATCCACATACTTGTTAGTGCTCGAAAGCCCAATATTCATCAGATATAGTCTCGGGTTTATGAGCTGCAAAAAATGGTAGGTGCATCTTCTTCACGAACAACAAATCTTTCATCTTGATTCTCCAAACATTATAATTTCTCCCATTTAAACATACCATCTTGCTCATATTCTCCTCCATTTCGTAAAAATCCGGATAAATAACCAAGGCTCTGATACCAATATTATGTCGAGAAAGAGGTAAACCTGAAAATAAAGAAGTTAAAAAAACCAAATTTTAACGTGATTTTTACCTTCGATTTGAAGGGTTTTCTACGTTAAAATTTGTTGTTCTTTATCTTCTCTATTTTCGGGTTTTCCTCTTCCTCTACATAACATAATCAAGCCATACTGAATTGATCCATTCCAAATTTAGATTACTTCAGTTCGATCTGTTTTTATTGAAGCACAAATCTAGTCGTCCATCTAACCATTTAAACGAAAATAGCTGATATATATATATATATATATATATATATATATATATATATATATAACAAAACAAAAAGAGGTGCGAATGGAAAATGGTGGGAAAAGAAATGGAGGGAAGTGAAATTTTGAATTAGTTCACTTTACCAATGCACTTTGTCCCTCATTGGTAGAAGAAAAGAAAATCTATGTGTATATATAGATAAGCTCATCTTTTAGATCTTAAAGAGTTAAGAATAAGTCAAGCATCGCGTCGTTGTTATCGTCACTCGCTCGGCTCGGCTTCGGCTTCGGATTTGGGTTTGGTCAAAGATCGATTGATTGATTAATCTTTTTGGACAAAATTCTTTTCAAATATTTAATTAATTAAATTAATTAACCAAAATTCAATCCGGAATAACCCATGGCCTGCGACCCGGTCCGTTTTCTTTCCCGGATTATTTTAAATTTGTTTTGTTTTTCCCGCAATATTTTTCCACCTATTTCAACAGTTCTGGTTGTTCTGAAAGGTTGCAAACCTTTTCAGAAACAGTGCCAAATTGGCTATAAATATTCCTTAAAATCCCAGAATATTTACTTACGAAATTTTCTGATCATCTCCTTCTTATTTCTGCACATAAAAATTCCAGTGTGTTTTACAACCTTCGAGTGGTTCGTTGTTCATCGGCGTTTTTGGTACCAGCACTCCGGTGAGTTAAATCGTTCTATCCTGGGAGGATATATTCCAAAAACCTCGGGTACTTGAGAGAAATAATTTCCTTAAGGACACACTGTGTATTCAGTGGGCTCGGTTTATTCCTATATTATTTTTTCAGAATTTATTTTGACGTTCTAGTTCTACTAACTTTTTGTTTCTGTTTTTTCAGAAAGTTTATTATTTTATTTATTTTACAGCAATACAGATTGATAACAATCTTAAGGAAATTATTTTTTATTATATTTTGTACTCTGTTTGTGAAGATTAAACCATGTGTGGTTTTCTACTCCTTCAGAATTTTACTATTCTGATTTGAAGATATAAAACCTTCATCAGAGTATTGAAATTCAGAAAACGATTTAAAGAACATAGAAACTTCATCGTTTCTGTGAAACAGTATATAAAAACCTTCGGTTTTTATTATACATATTGTTTATTGATTACAGTATTGTTTACTGTTCTGGTTTTGCCATTAATTGAACTCTTCTATTGTTGACAGTGAGAAATGGCAATTGATAACGGAAATCCTTCTACGACTGTTGCTCCAACGACGATAGCCTCGTCAAGCCGCACTATTGTTCCTCCGGCCGAGAAACGGGGGAAATTTTCTGGAGCCAACTTCAAAGGATGGCAGCAAAGGGTGTTCTCTCGGCTTACTACACTTGGTATGTAGAAATTCACTAGTGAAGAGCCTCCAGTGCCTGCTGCGGACATGCCGCACAATGAAAAATTCATGATTGTTGAGGCGTGGAAGTAGGCAGATTTTCTTTGCAAAGGCGGTATCTTAAGCTCTTTAGAGGATGACTTGTACAATGTGTACAGTGCGATGATTACTTCGAAAGAATTATGGGACGCACTTGAGAAGAAGTACACGACAGAAGATGCATGCTTGAAGAAGTTCGCGGTTGCCAAGTTTCTAGGATATAAAATGATAGACATCAAAACTGTGGGAACCCAAGTTCAGGAGCTTCAACTTATTTTTCACGACCTTATTGTTGAAGGTATGGTCGTGAATAAAGCATTTCAAGTGGATGCAATGATTGAAAAGTTGCCTCCTTCGTGGAGAGATTTCAAGAACTATCTTAAGCACAAGCGCAAAGAAATGAAGTTGGAAGATCTTGTGATTTGTCTCAAGATTGAGGAAGATAACAAAATAGTCGAGAAGAAGTCTCGTGGAAATTCAACGATCATGGGAGCTAATATCACTGCTCCAAAAAGTAAGAAGAGGAAGAGATCTTCTGGACAGACTAAGGAGCAGAACAAAAAGAAATTCAAGGGAAACTGCTACAATTATGGACGAGTTAGTCACAAAGCCCCTGATTGTCGTCTCCTGAAAAAGGATAAGAAGAAAGGACATGCCAACATAGTGGAGAAGAATGATGACATTGATGATCTTTGTGCAATGCTTTCGGAATGCAACTTAGTTGGAAATCCGAAGGAGAGGTGGATTGACTCTGGAGCCACTCGACATGTTTGTGCTGTCAAAGAAGTATTTGCGACTTAATCTACTGCTGGTCCCTAAGAAGAGATTTCCATGAGAAATAATTCAACAGCCAAGATTGAAGGTTATGGGAAGATATTCCTGAAGATGACTTTCGGCAAGGTGTTAACGCTCAACAACGTTCTTCATGTTCCTACTATTAGGAAGAATTTAGTTTCTACTTCTTTACTTGTGAAGAATGGATTCAAATATGTATTTGTCTTTGATAAAGTTGTTGTAAGCAAGAATGAAATGTATGTTAGAAAAGGCTACCTCACGGAGGGCCTTTTCAAACTCAATGTAATGGTTGTTGACAGTATGAATAAAATTTTAGCTTCTTCTTATTTATTGGAGTCAAATGATTTATGGCATATTCGTTTAGGACATGTCAATTATAAAACCTTGCGGAAGTTAATTAATTTAGAAGTATTGCCTAAATTCGAGTGTAATAAATTGAAATGTCAAATATGTGTTGAATCTAAGTTAGTAAAACATCTGTATAAGTATGTTGAAAGGTATTCAAGTCCTTTAGACTTAATTCATACTGACATTTGCGATATGAAATCGACACCATCTCAAGGTGGAAAAAAGTATTTTATTACTTTTATTGACGATTGCACTCGATATTGTTATGTTTATTTGCTTAATAGTAAGGATGAAACAATTGAAGCATTTAAGAAATACAAGAATAAAGTGGAGAATCAATTGAATAAAAAGATCAAAAATGATTAGAAGTGATAGAGGTGGAGAATATGAATCTCCGTTTGTAGAAATATGTTCGGAATATGGAATTATCTATCAAACTACTGCAACTTACACACCTCAATCCAACGGAATTGCAAAAAGGAAAAATCGAACATTAAAGGAAATGATGAANTTTGGGGTTGGGGGGGGGGGGAGCTATCCTTATAGCTAACCGAATACTCTACAGAGTACCCCACAGTAAAACGCAATCTATTCCATATGAAAAATGGAAAGGAAGAAAACCCAACTTGAAATATTTCATAGTGTGGGGGGTGTCTAGCAAAGGTACAAGTTCCTTTACCTAAAAGGGTTAAAATCGGACCAAAAATAGTAGATTGCGTTTTTATTGGATATGCTACAAATAGTAAAGCATGTCGGTTTTTGGTTCATAAATCCAATAATCCCGAGATTCATGTTAATACGGTAATGGAATCAGATAATGCTAAATTTTCTGAAAGCATTTATCCGTATAAAACTGAATGTGATACGTTAAGTGAAAGACCTAAACGACCTCGGTAAGAACCAAAGGAAAATACTCCAAGTGTATAAGATCCAAGGCGTAGCAAACGTCAAAGAACATCTACTTCCTTTGGACCAGATTTTGTGACATTCTTGCTTGAAAAGGAACCTCAAACTTTTAAAGTAGCTATGTTGTCTTCTGATTCATCATTTTGGAAAGAGGCAGTCAATAGTGAGATTCAATCAATTTTGGATAATCATACATGGGAATTTGTTGATCTTCCTCCGGTAAATAAGCCTTTAGGTTCGAAATGGATCTTTAAACGGAAAGTGAAAGCTGATGGCACTATTGACAAATATAAGGCAAGACTTATTGTCAAAGGTTATAGACAAAAGGAAGGCCTTGATTACTTTGACACTTACTCGCCAGTAATGAGGATAACATCTATTAGGGTGTTAGTGGAACTAGCGGCCGTGTATGGTCTTGAAATCCATCAAATGGATGTTAAAACGGCTTTCTTAGATGGAGAATTGGAGGAAGAGATTTACATGGAACAACCTGAGGGTTTTGTAGTTCCTGGTAAAGAAAAGAAAGTGTGAAAACTTGTAAAGTCGCTTTGTGGACTTAAACACGCACCCAAACAATGGCATGCCAAATTTGACCAAACAATGTTAGCAAGTGAATTTAAAATCAATGAGTGTGACAAATGCGTTTACATTAAAAACACTCCAGGTCATGAAGTCATTGTTTGTTTATATGTTGATGACATGTTGATAATGAGTAAAAGTATGGCAGATATAAATGCTACAAAGCGCATGTTGGCTAGAAAATTCGACATGAAAGACTTAGGAGTTGCTGATGTGATCTTAGGAATCAGAATTCACAAAACTCCACAAGGTCTAGCGTTATCATAATCTCACTACATTGAAAAGGTACTTGACAAGTTCAAGTATTTGGATTTCAAAATTGCCAAGACTCCAATTGACATGAGTTATGCACTTCAAAAGAATGAAGGTGAAAGTGACTCACAACTGGACTATGCAAGAGTATTGGAAACTTTGATATATATCATAAATTGTACGCGAACGGATATAGCATGTGCTATTAGCAAACTGAGTCGGTTTACAAGTAATCCCAATCATATGCATTGGATGGCAATGAAATGAGTTTTGGGGTATCTGAAACATACCCAAAATTATGCGTTGCATTATAACAAATATCCCTCCGTGATCGAGGGATATAGTGATGCAAATTGGGGGTGGAGCAGTGTCTTGGAAATCATCCAAACAAACGTGCAACGCCCGTTCTACAATGGAATATGAATTCATGGCTTTAGATAAGGCCGGTGAAGAAGCTGAATGGCTCCGGAATTTCTTGAAATATATTCTATTTTGTCCCAAACCTTTGGCACCTATTTGTATACATTGTGATAGTCAAGCGGCAATAGGCAGGGTAGGGAGCGTTTTGTATAACGGAAAATTTCGTCATATACGACGGAGACATAATACCGTTAGACAACTACTCTCTAGTGGTATTGTCACAATTTGCTAAGTCTGGCAGGATATGACCAGATAGTGTGTCGTTAAGATTACACTTTAGGAATCACCTATGTGAGTGTGAAGTGTAAGCTGCTTCAAGGGGAATGAAAGTAAAGGCCTATTCTCTAAGCACTCATGAAACCAGGCAGTGTTCATGGCTGAAATGAACACAACCGTGAGAACCATAGATGGTTAAGGATTGATTGTGTGACTTATGTTGTCTAAGTATACAACAAAGCTCGACGGTTCAAAGATATCAAATCTACCAATTAACCAAGTATATCCGATATAAGTTCACTACGGAAAGTTCAAAAGAAAACCTACTTATCCAGATGCAATTAATTCTTGCATGTAAAACACACACGCGTCTGTGCATTCCTTTATTTTATAGTCATTCTCATTCATGTGGGGGATTGTTGGGTTTTTGTTATTAATAGCAAAAAAAGAGGTGTGAATGGAAAATGGTGGGAAAAGAAATGGAGAGAAGTGAAATTTTGAACTACTTCACTTTACTAATGCACTTTGTCCCTCATTGGTAGAAGGAAAGAAAATCTATGTGTATATATAGAGAAGCTCATCTTTTAGCTCTTAAAGAGTTAAGAAGAATGCACGCCTCGCGCCGTCGTCGTCGCTCGGCTCGGCTTCGGCTTCGGCTTCGGCTTCGGATTTAGATTGATTGATTAATCTATTTGGACAATTATTTTTCAAATATTTATTTAATTAATTAAATTAATTAACAAAAATTCAATCCGGAATAACCCATGACTCGCGACCCGGTTCGGTCCGTTTTCTTTCCCGGATTATTTTAAATCTGTTTTGTTTTTCCCGCAATATTTCCCCACCTGTTTCAACAGTTGTGGCTGTTCTGAAAGGTTGCAAACCTTTTCAGAAACAGTGCCAAATTGGCTATAAATATTCATTCAAATCCCAGAATATTTACTTACGAAATTTTCTGATCTTCTTCTTCTTATTTCTGCACATAAAAATTCCAGCGTGTTTTACAGCCTTCGGGTAGTTCGTTGTTCATCGGCGTTTTTGGTACCAACACTCCGGTGAGTTAAATCGTTCTATCCTGGACTGATATATTTCAAAAACCTCGGGTACTTGAGGGGAATAATTTTCTTAAGGACACACTGTGTATTCAGTGGGCTCGGTTTATTCCTATACTGTTTTTCAGAATTTATTTTGACGTTCTAGTTCTACTAACTTTGTGTTTCTGTTTTTTCAGAAAGTTTATTGTTTTATTTATTTTACAGCAATACAGATTGATAACAATATATATATATATATATATATATATATATATATATATATATATATATATATATATATATATATAAAATCAATATGTAATTTTTGTATATCGGTTAGGGAAAGTAAATACTGAATTTGATCAGCAATTTGTATAAAGATCCCTTTTCAATTTTAGAAAACTGAAGAAAAAATTAAAAGTCAAATAAAAATTTGGTAAAACTGAACCGAACCAACGGATGGGATCTTGCTACTTCTCCCTTAATGTGACATCACAGAATACTTCTAAGAAGCCAAAAAATGACAGTAAAAGATAAAAACCTTCAATAAATATATCTTGCCAATTTCCTCTAATAGGCGTAGTCGGTCAAAGTATACAAGATATACAATTGGTATATAAGTCTCCTTATATTTCGATGGTAAAATTAAAGGAAGCTTAAATTGATTAATCTGTACAAATTTTGGTGGAGAAAAAGACTCAAAAAATAGTAAAAAAGAAAATAGAAGGAAATTTAACATAGATATACTTCAGATTGCGAGGTCAGATGTGACAAAAGAAAGATACTGATTTGACATGTAATTCTCAATTGATGTCATTTTACTATGAATCAATTCATAGATATTTACCTGCTTTTAAACCATGAGAAGCATCTTTCTTAGATTCTGTGTGGTGGATTTACCTCTTTTTTTCACTTTGCTTTGCGTTTTTACTGTCCCAAATTTACCTATCTAAAGTTAAAGTTTACCGGTTAGAGGAAAATTGAGTGGAGGACCAACACTTCAATGCTATAAGATTATTTTCAATGCTAGAATTAGAATTACTATTTAAAAGTTCTTAAATTAGACAGTGTAAAGATTTAATTAATATGAAATTACTGAAATGCGGTTTAAATCATCAAATGAACATAGTAACTCTTGTATTTGCCTGCGATACAATCGTGAACTATTTGCAATGTGATTCAGGTGCCAAGGATCCAACTTAAGACTCGAGATGCAACTTACGACCGTCTTTGATCGTTTTCAACGAACTAGAACAAGAGCTATATATACCACCAAGAGTTATGGTGTGATTGACGAGATTCCTTCGCCCTTACCCAAAAATCACGTGTTCGACCCCGAGAATTAAAGGTAAGGAATACTTTCACCTTTAGTGGATCTTACGCGGCACGAATCTGAATTAATCGGGACCGAATATAGCAACAGATCTAAAGAGTTGACAAGAGAATAATTACTTGTAACTAATTTACAAAGTTACTCAATTCTGTAAATAAATTTTTAATGCGTAGAATTTATATTCAGTGCATACATAGTATTCTACAAGTGTCAATATCAGTGCATAGAATTTAAATACATGCTTAAGACAAAAAGCTACTAAATTTGTACATAGAATTTAAATTCCTTATTTATGTAGAGAAAAAGCAACGTAGGGCAAAATAGTGAAGTTGAAATTAAAAAAGAGCAAAACCCTATTACTATTTTTGGTCTACAAAGCAGGTAATAAGAAACAGACCATAACACCACGTCTGGTTTATAACTAGAATTTTTTGCTTTCAATGTCATTTTCTTTGCCAGCTGCTCTCTCTTAATCTCTTTTCCTTTCACATTTTGAAGTCATATCTAAGTTAAGCTAAGACTATATACAAAGATATTTAGTAAAGACCACACGCGCGAAGCTAGAATTTTAAGTTTATGGGTTTAAGATTCTAAAATTAATAAATTTTTTAAAAGATAAATACAACGTTAGAGCGAGAGCTACTAAATTCGGCCGAGCCCGTAACTGGCTCAGTAGCTCCACCCCTGATAAAGAGTTTATTTTCTCATTCCTAAGGTGTTTAAAAAGAAGGATCAAGACTAGCTTTAGTTTTTGGAATTCGTGTGACTTTCGGAAAAGGGCATTGAAATTCGCCGGAAAATAGCAATATTTTCCATTGAAGATAGTCAGGTGTGTTTATATTTTTCTTAGCATATGCTCTCTTATCTTCCAAATGAAAAACTAGAAAAGATTATATTATAGGAAAATGAAAACACTATATTTTTATAGTAGTTTCTTTTTCCCCTTTGTTTATCTCTTTTTAATTTCCTTGCATTTTTAGCACTTTGTCAATCTTTAGATCTGTTGCTATATTTCCAGAAATTGTTGAATTTTCTTACATGAAAAGCTCAAACAATTTTATTTTATTTTTTTTTTTTTTTTTTGGTTTTGCATATATTTTCAAAATCTCTCCCACTTGTTTGGAGTTTTGCCAGACGAAAACCATTCACCTTTATCTTCTTAATAAATTTATCACCTAAAAGAAATTCTTCGCTTTATGTTACCATATTTGGTTGCAGAAGATTAATCAAACTATATGCAATTGCATATATTCACATTCTATGTTGGTCGGACTCTCCAAAAATGTTGTTACGTGTGTGTCGGATCGTTCAAAAGCAGTATATATTTGGACGATCTGATACGAGTGCAGCAACATTTTAGAGAGTTCCCGTAACTTAGGTCATATATATTTGATGTTTTTAGAGAAATAAAATGGAGAGAAACCCTACTTTTCTTCTGATCTGTAAATATATAAAAGAATGAAAAAAAGTTGTAATAATTTTGTATAGGATGGGGAGAGGAAAGATAGAGATAAAGAGGATAGAAAACAACACAAACAGGCAAGTGACATTCTGCAAAAGGAGAAATGGACTGCTGAAGAAAGCTTATGAACTCTCAGTTCTCTGTGATGCTGAGATTGCTCTCATTGTTTTCTCTACTCGTGGCCGCGTCTACGAATACTCTAACACCAAGTAAATTTTCTACTTTATTTTGTGTGTGTGTATATGCTTTTTTAAATTCTTATTGGGAGCTAGTTAGGGTTTATATATTCATCTCATGTTTAATTTGCTAGATTTGTCATTTAATGGTTGTGATTTTCATCTTCTTCTTTTCATAAATCCTCATGCGCTGATTAGAGGCGGATTTATAACTTAAGCTCGGTAAGATCCATTAAATTTTTAAAATTATGTGTTCGAATCTACTACTCCTATTTCTTACACTTTTAGCAGATTTTACACTCAAATTTATACACCATGTAGGAGTAGGAGGGTTAAACTACCTAATTTTCAATTTCAATTTGGACATAGAATTTTCTAGATTTTTCAAATAAAATTTACATATTTAAAAAACCATCTAAAAATTACAATAAGTTATAATAATTAACAATTTAAAATATTTAAAAGGCGTGTGAAAAAATTGAGATAAAAGAACTTTCTTTTAACTCTTTTTTGATAATTAACCATCTAGGGCGTTGATGATTGTTAAGCATTAAACTTAAAGAGAAGTATTACAGTGCCGGATTGATTTTATCGAAACAGTCTTTAATTTGTCTCCGCGGAAAGTAGAGAAAGTCAATAAAAGTAGTTCACTCTAGAAGTGTTCGCCACACTCGACATTAATATGTGAGTTACGGTTGCTCCCAAACTTTGCTAGTGTGTGCGCCACTTGATTTCTTCAAGACATTAAAAGAAGTTGATCCCGTAGTATGGAACTTCTTTTAATTAAAAACCTTGTCACATAAAGTGAGAGATAGTTATAGTACGTTTGTGTATGTTCCTAGCTAACTACCAGAAGCCTAGACAATAAAGCATGGTAGAATATATACACTGATTTCAAGGAATTCTCAGCTCACAATTAAGTTTAAGCTAGCGTTTGGTCATAGATTCTTAAATTTGTTTTGAAAAATCTGTTTTGAGTGAAGTTTGACTTGAAGATGAAAATGTGCTGGACATACGTTTTCAAAACATATTTTCCAAATTTATTTTGGAAAAATATGTGTATTATGAGGGATTTGGTCTGGTTTTAAGATTTGAGATTTTGCAAAAATATAGACAAAATTTATGGCCAAACATGTATTCGCCAAATAAAACCCAAATTTATTTTGACAAAATCTATGGCCAAACGACTCCTAAGATGCTTCAACTCTAAATGGATTCATAATACTTTAAAAAGTTATAGTAATTACTAATAAAAAAAGGAAATTATAGCCTATGTATTGAACTCCACGCCAGTTTTCAGTCGATGCTACACTTAGATAAATTCATGTAAAGTTAAATAATATGCAACCCCCCCCCCCCAACTAACCCCAGATTGATTAAGAATTAATAAGTTACATATTTAATAAATATTATTAAACAAATACAGAGTTTGAATTAAAATTAGTGGGTTCGGTCGAATCGCTCTCGGTACTCGAACTCCGCTCCAGCCCCAACCAATCCTTTGGAGCCTCTTTGGAGAAATTTTGCTCCCTCAAACTTCGACGTCTCACTTCATCATTTCCTTTTATATGTTGGCTTAGGACCCGTTTGGCCATAATTTTGTCAAAATATATTTGGTTTTTTTTTTTTTTGACAAATACATGTTTGGCCATAGATTTTATTCATATTTTGGCAAATTACCAAAACACAAAGAGCTGGTTTTGGCCTAAAATACTACTATTACATTTTTAAAAATTGCCCCAAACTTCTATAAAAGAGCCCACCATTTATTATTTTGTAACAATGCTGCTTCGTCTTCTCAGTTATCTGATAGTACTGTATTATGTAGTTCATTACAAAAATGATAATTTTGTACCAAAGGACTATGGTTTCAATAATATAATGAATGTTATTGATAAAGATATTGTTGGATATTTGTGATAGTTTTTAGAACTTGTGGCTATAAATCATGTTTCATGTTTTCTCAAAAAATATGTTTTGAAAACTTATGTCCAAACACATTTTCATCTTCGAACCAAACTTCACCCGAACCAGATTTTTTCAAAACAAATTTGAGGATCTATGGCGAAACGCTAGTTTAATAACGTGGCAAAAAGAAAGTTATAGAGGAATGAAAAGAGTAGTAGTTGTATGCAGAAAGAATGGAGACATATAGGTTAAAGAGCAAGCTAAATTAGTCATTGAAAGTCCAATAACAAGGTAAAAATATCTACAAAACCCAAACAAGAAAATGGACGTGAATCTATAAATATAAATATAAAAGACAAAGGGCATATCATATAAAGAGGTATCAAGAACTACAGTTTACCTTCTGATTTATTTCCACTTTCATTGTTTGCTAACTTCTGGTTCCAGGGGTTGTTTATTTTCCATTTTTAGCTTATTTCTGTAAAAGCTTCTTTAGCTTTGGTTTTTCCTTTTTGGTGAAAGCTAATTATTTCACAAGCTAAGTTCAGGTTTTTGACCTATATTTGTGATAAGAGAAAATGATGCATGGCGTATTTCTCTAGGGATTTTTCCCTTGCATGCATATGGCAAATTTTGGTACTTGGGCTTCTTTTATATACTAGTATATGCATTAATCAATAAATAAATAATACTCCTACTAAACCAGAAGCTATGTTGCTCGGGCTCTCTGAAATTTTCGCCGGATGCATACTAAAAAAAGGTGTATTTTCGGAGAATTCAATACGAGTGAGACAATATTTTGAAAGGACGTTCAACATAGACTAAAAGAAAAGTGAATTTGAATTAATGTGGAAGAAAATAATGAAATGTCTTCTTTTCTTCATTGATAAGGACTTGAAATAATGCACCTTTTTGTCAATTCAATTCCCCACTATATATGATTCCTTCTTGTTTGAGTTTGTTATTCCTGTAAATATATATATATATATATTTGTTTGTTTCAATTTTCTTTCTGTTTAGGAATAAGGGTTTCGTCGTATAAGGCTTGACTGCAATTTTTAGATTGAAAAGTAATAGTAATTTTTAGAGAAGTAATAAAATAAAGGACAAGTAAGAATAATGAAGGTATAGCAGCATTTATGGTCCTTCCATAACTCCATATGATTTTCAAAGACATAATAATATATTGACTTATTCAATAAATACTCATCAAGTTATGTAGAAAAATATAATATGTAATCACCGTTAAAGTATGAATATCTCATTTAAAAGTTTAAACCGTTAGAAAACATATTTTCTTTATTTAATTAAATCTTCAACATGCCCGTTACGTTGGGGAGTTTTGATATGCCTTATTCTCAAAAAAGCTAGTGGGGCCAGTTCCATGACTTCTTACTACTTCTTCCGGTCCAAAATAAGTAATTTTTTGGTTATTTTTACACAGAGTAAGAAATCCACTTTTTAGCATTAATTAACAATGAAATTGACCATATTAACCTTTACTATCCCACATAAATATTCTTAGCACATACTCCAACACTATTTACTCCAAGGGCAATGTAGTAAAAAAATAATTAATTCATTCTCAAAATCTGAAAAAATCACTTATTTTAGACCACAAAGGAAAAGCGAAAAAATCACTTATTTTGGACCGGAGGGGGTATAACATTCTATTTAAACCGTTTCAGCCGAATATTAAAGTTATGTAGAGAAATATAAATAATATTCAAACTTATTAGTTTTGTAGTAAATTAGAGAATATCACTACTAGGTGCATTTTCGAACCTTTTTTCTAACTTGGTCTTATTTTATATTGGTGACGGATTCAATAAACTCCTCTCAATTATGTACTATTAAATTAGATTAACAAGAATGTATACTCTCGAAAAATTCCGAGTTGGGATATATATTTTAAATATTGTCTTTTTTGATGTGTGTATATTAATTTGTTGTAGATTTTAACTGTTAGTTATCAGATAAAACTGCTAAAAATGTTTGATATATACAGCATAAAGGCAACAATAGAACGATACAAGAAGGCAACCGCAGAAACCTCTAGCGCCTATACTACTCAAGAGCTCAATGCACAGGTAATTAACTATATAAAAACATGTCATCATATGCCTTCTACTAGAGTCGCGAGCTTGTTGTAGTCGATCCTAAGGGAAAAATCTTGCAGCATAATAGTAATACTAGAGCTTTTTGTATGCTTTATTTCTGTCCTAGTTGATCCTGATTCGACATTAGAGTGCTAGCAGGCAATGGTGGTTGTAGGATTACCACAAGGGGTTTCAAAAAAAGGAAAAAGTTAAAAGGGTAAGGAACCGAGAGAAATAGGAATCTAGTTTATTAAAAGTGGGGTTTGGGGAGGGTAATGCGTACGCAAACCTTACCTCTACCCCGAAAGGGCAGAGATGTTGTTTCCAATCGACCCTCAACACATGAAAATAAAAACAAGAAAAGACAAGGGGATTCAAAACATAATATATAGAGGTAAAAAACGAATTTTGTCTTACATATACAGTATACTTTTTTGACGAAGAGGGTTCGAGTTGACATCCTTCCGGCCCTAAATCCGACCATGCTAGTAGGAAATGCAAGCCAAGGAATCTCACCCCCTAGCGATTGAAGTGATTATACCCTTTTAGACATAGAGGCGAGCAAAATAGCTTGTTCTTCCATTTTGAAATCTTTTGATAAACTGAATTCCTATTTTTTCTGGTTCCTTCTATCATAACCGGAGCTTTTGTCTCATTTAATTATTTCCTTTTAAATATGTTTTCAGTTTTACCAACAAGAATCAAAGAAGCTGCGCCAACAGATACAATTGATGCAAAACACAAACAGGTGACTGCAGAAGATTTTGCAACTATTTATTCTACCTTCCAAATATATTTTTTTCTATGCACATCACAAGAAGAAAATAAATACTATTGTTAAACGGTGTATTTACTAAAAATTTCAAGTCCAGGCATTTGGTAGGTGAAGGAGTGAGCTCTTTGAATGTGAGGGAACTGAAGCAGTTGGAGAACAGACTTGAACGAGGCCTTACAAGAATTAGGTCAAAAAAGGTATCTCTGTTGATATTTGAATTCTAATTCGACCACTATGTCACACTCTGGTGCTTCTTACCTGGAATTTTTTCTTATTACTTATTCAATGATCATATCCATATTACTTGTTTTTCTTGAGCAGCATGAAATGATACTAGCTGAGACTGAGAATTTGCAGAAGAGGGTAATTTTCTTAAAACTTGTTTGCTTTTTCTTAATGTTTCTGATTATGCTTTATTGATAAATATATATTCACTCATTTAATTTGCATCCTTGAACATATATGCTCTTCATATAGGAAATTCAACTGGAACAGGAGAATGCATTTCTTAGATCAAAGGTACGTACTCTCTTTCTTGGCTTATGGCTACAACAACAACAACAACAACAACAAACCCAGTTTGATCCCAACATGTGGGGTTTGGAAAGGGTAGTCTGTACGCAAACCTTACCCCTACCTAATGTAGGTAGAGAGGTTGTTTCCAATAGACACGCGGCTCAGGAAGAACAAAAAATAAATAAATAAATAAAAATCGACAGGGAATAAAATATCGTATAAACCACATACCGTAATAAAATATCAACATGGAATACAATTTTCTTGGCTTATGGCTATATTTCTTTTTCTTTTTTTTTTTTGTGCTTCAGGGTAGGCTGCCTATATTATACTCTTTGGAATGCAATCTTTCCTAGAACCTGTGTGAATGCAGTATTTTTTTTTTTTTTTTGGTCTTTTAACTGAAGAAACAAGTCTTTCTCAAACTTCACTGGCCAAATTTCACTGGTCTTTTTATGCGTGCTTGGGCGAGAATAATACTAGGATAGGTAACCTCTTGGGCAGTCCTCGTGTTGCATCCCTCTTTTTCCCTTGGACTGCGATCCTTCCCAGATGATGCATGACGCGAGATGCTTTGTTCACCTGCTCTTCTTATTCCAAAAAATGTAGTAGTACCTTTTAAATGCCACTCTGAAATATTAAACCATATTGACCTTAGAAAAGAAAATATAGAATTAATTCATAGACTGAATTTGGTCGTATATTATTGTGCAGATAGCAGAAAATGAGAGGTTGCAGGAACTAAGCATGATGCCAACAGCAGGGCAAGAGCAAGATTACAATGCATTTCAGCAATATTATGCAAGAAATATGCTTCAACTCAATATGATGGAAGGAATGCAGCCTTCTAATTATGATCCATTATTGTCTGCTGACAAGAAGTCTCTCCACCTTCACTGAACTCAGTACGTATGCCTTTCTCTCAAACACTTATGTATTTTCTTAATTATTAAAAATTTCCAAATTTAATAATAAGAAATATGGCAGCTCAATCGGTGCACAAGGCCTCCCGCGTTCATGCAGCGCACCCCAAATATATAAAGCTCAAATAAGCACTGGTTTTACATGCATGAAAATTAACTAGACAATCTCCTAACTTTGAATATTGAATAACATATTTAATTGTACTATAAGGAAAATAAGAAATTAGACAAAATTTTGAATGGAAAATAATGCTGAAGTTAAAAGTGAAACCACATCTTTCTCACTATAATCCTTTGGTTTCTTTTCATGCAGGTTAATCCATTTGGCTGTGGAGAAAGATATGTGATCTTTTAGAACATATAAATAATCCTTGATCTTTGTGCTTTTGCTTTAGTACCTTGTTTTTGGTGTTTTTGAATTCTTTGCTATTATTACGTGTAATTGATGGACGTGTCAGTTTTTTTTTTTTCAATAGACGTTGCACCTTCTTTTAATATTTGTGACTATATTTATAATAATGGCTACACTTAGCAGCTTGTAATTAAGAGTTGAGATAAGATGTAGGATAAAATTTAAACAAGGTATAAATTTAATCACAGACTTAATTCAGGATATTTCATCTTATCCCATCTCTAATGCGGTATAAATTAGTACTGACATATAATTCTACGATTATAATCCCAAGATAATTTAGTCCGCGTACCATACGATCCATAAGGGGTGTTTAGGTAATTGTTAGCCCACATACAGAATTCTACTAGCTTAGTTTTATCTTGCAACCTCTCTTGAATTACACCATAGCTGGGTGATTCTTGTATGAGATCACTAGTTCTCTAACTTAGTGTCAAGTTATCTTTGGCTGTTGTTGATGTTAATGAATGTGCTTTAGTTACTTGAATTAACTCTTCTTTCTTGCTATTCAGTTAGAGATTACTGTTAGAATTATGAGTGTCCAACTAATTCATAGTTGTTTGCTTGTTAATTAGTTTCTAACCCTAATTTCTATTCCGCATATCCTTTACTTGTTTTTCTCTTCAATCTTCATAGTGTTCTAGGGGTTGGTTGCATTCGTAACTCGTTCCATGATCAATCTTCGTGGGTCGATTGTTATCAATATTAGAACTTGCTCAAGGGATCAATTGACTCCACCACGTAGTCGATTGTTATAACTCCATGCCTCCACCTTAAAAGATCCCAACTCATTGCCCCCATTTTCACTTTATTTGTCAACTCTTTATAGCATATTTGGCCTAACTTCTTTTGGGCAAAAGTACTTTTATATGACCAAATATGCTTTTTTCAAAGTTAATTAAGATGTGCGGTCAAACTTTTAAAGGATAAAAAAAATGTGCTTTTGGGTAGAGACATAAGCAGTTTTTGAGAAGCAGAAAAAAATAATTCTCCCCAAAATTACTTTTTTGAAAAACACTTTTAAGAAAAATACAGTTAGAAATACTTTTAAAAGTTTAGCCAAACAGTAATTGTTGCTCAAAAGTATTTTTCAAATTAATTAACCAAATATTGATTCTCACCAAAAGTACTTTTTTGAAAAATACTTTTGAGAAAAACACTTTACAAAATAAGCTGATTTTAGAAGTTAGGCCAAGCAAGTTGGGGAAGAAGACCCTAAGTAATCAAACTCCACATAGATAGTTAACCAGTGAATCTGACCAGGTATTTGCATAAATAGCCCATTATTAAATTGGAAAAGAGTCTGATATGTCCCTCTACTATCTTCAATAGTTTAAATAAGCCCTTTGTTATACTATTATAGCATTAAAAATGTAACGACCCGGCCGGTCGTTCTGTGGAATTAGCCCCGTTATTCCTGTTTCTGCCTTGTCATGCATTGTTCGGTATGTTTATATTGTGTTAGGGTCGGTAGGTTCGGGATCAGAGTGGTCGTGGTGAGAATTGAGACACTTAGTCTCTTAAATTGGCCTAATAGTTGGAAAAGTCAACTGGGAGTTGACTTATTGGTAAACGACCTCGGATTATGGATTTTATGGCTCGTATATCTTCGTTAGGTAATCTTGGGCTTAGGAGTGTGTTCGGAATGTGGTTTTGATGTCCGGTGTAGAATTAGGCTTGAATTGGCGAAAGTTAGCTTTTGGCGATTTTCGGTCGGCAGTGGAAAATAGGCTACCGGGGTCGGTATGGAATTTTGAAAGTTGGAGCAGGTTCGTAATGTCATTTTGGAGGTGTGTGCAAATTTTCAGGTCAATCGAAAGTGTTTTGGATGGTTTCGGCATCTTAGGTGAAATTTAGAAATTCAAAGTTCATAGGCTTGAATCTGATGTGATTTTTGGTGTTTTTGCGTTGTTTTTGGAGTTTTGAACGCTCGACTAAGTTTGAATGGTGTTATGGGGTGTGTTGGTATGTTTGGTTGAGTTTCTGAGGGCCTCGGGTGGTTAACGGATAAGCTATTGGCTTAAAAACTTGGCAGATTTTTGCTGGTGTGAGTTTCTGGTTTCCTTCTACGCGATCGCGGGAGGATGTTTGAGATCGCGTAGGCCTAGCTGGGATGGCAGGATTTTTTTTATACGCGATCGTGTGGTGGAGGTCGCGATCGCGTGAGTGTGAGGTTGTTGTGCAGTGCGATCGCGTGGTGTTGTTCGCGTAGAGTTGAAGGGCGCGTGAGGGGGCTGAGACGTTGTTCTTCGCGATCGCATAGAGGGGCTTGTGATCGCGTGGGTTTATGTTCTATTGAATCGCGATCGCGTGTATAAGTCTGTGATCGCGTAGGGTCATTTTGTGGGGCAGCAGACTTGTTCTTCGCGATCGCAGTGAAGAAAGACATGGGCAGACAGTTTAAGTTTCAAAAACGAGGGTTTTAGGCCATAACTCAAAAACCCATTAGAGAGCTCAGGAGAAGGTGGAAATTGAAGGGATTTTCAGTGGGATTCTTGAGGTAAGTGTTCTTCAATCACCTTTGAGTTAATATCATGATTTAGCCTTGATTTTTATCATTCAATTTGAGAAATTAGAGTGGAAATTGGGGATAAATGGGAGGAAAATTTGGGAATTTCTTTTGATGATTTGAGTGGGCAATTGAGGTCGAATTTTGGCAAATTTGATATGGGTAGAGTCGTGAGGGAATGAGGATTCTAGTTCTATGATTTTTATCGAATTCCGACACGTGGACCCGGGAGTCGGGTTTGGCCAATTTCGGGAATTGTGCCAAATTTTGACGACCCAAATTCCCAACCTTAGGAATCATGATGGCGCCTAACACCATACTTACTAGGCAAGCCAATGTTAGAGTTCTATTAGCTATTTACCTTTGATTATTCATTTAAACATAATAAACAATTATAAAATAAACGTAAGCTACTGACTTTCAATGAATAATTTCAAACATAAAATAATAAACACTTAAATAAACCGAGCCACGAACTAATTATATAAGTAAATCTAGAACTACCCCAGGGTCTGGTGTCACAATTCACGAACTACTAAAGAATACTACAAATAATGGGCTGAAAGAAATAGTGCAACTGTTCTAAAAAATATAATAAAACAATTTTATAAAAATAGAAGAAGACTGTCGGGATCTGCGAACGCCGACAAATATACCTCGTGTCTCCGAATAAATGAATAGCCGCTCTAAATATCTCTATTGTTGGTCGATACCTGGATCTCCACAAAAGAGTGCGGAGTATAGTAACCGATCTCATGTACTGAGTAAGTGCCGATAATCTCGATGAAGTAGTGACGAGGCTACGACGGGGCATTAACAACATATACCATGTGACAATAATATATACAATAACGCAATAAACAATTCTACACGAACAAGAAAATATAACTGATACAATAAATATAAAGCAAAAAGGAAATCTAAACAAATAATTAAGTACTGCAACTACAATGAAATAACTCAGCCGCCTTTTTCAGGCATCAGCCATAACCAATTCTCAAATAAGTTTCCAAATTTCCAAACTTTAACTTTAAATAAAAGTAGTGCCAAAATATGAAAAATAGTAATATAAAATAGTAAGTTTTCAAATCTTTGTTTTTCTTTGAAAATCAGTGAAAAAATATAAATGTCCTCCCTTATCGCTCCTTCTTGCGACGTGCAACCCGCTCCCACCTGTCCACCCTTATTGTTCCTCCCTAAATATATCACCCTTAATTACTCATGTTGCGGCGTGCAACCCGATCCCACCTGTCCACCCTTATTACTCCTTGTTACGGCGTGCAACCCTCTCCCACCAGACATATCATATCAATTTATTCATAAGTTTCACAATTCAGGCCAAGCCTTTCACAATACTTTTATCTCCACAATTTCAAACAGAAAACAATATAGCTCGTAAGCTTCAAACAATATCATTTCACAATAAAACCAACCAGAATATATGTAAACACCGTAACGCTGTCAACTCAGCTCAGTCTTTATGTACCATGATAAAATCAAGAGAACAACCAACACTTTTAATACATTTGCCACAACAATTGACAACAATCAATTGAAACCAAACAACCACGTAAACCTCAACAATCATAAAACAGCTAAACTGCAATTCTCATAACTTCCTCAATGTTATCAAAAATGAAACCAACAGGAATATATATATATATATACGTTTACCCATTTGGTCTAAACTCGGGGTTCGTACAAAATTACGTTTACCCATTCACCCACAAACCCAAATATACAATTAGTTTCGAAATCCGACCTCAATTCGAGGTAAACTTTTGATTTTTACAAAATTCCCTAGTTCTACCCAAACCCTCAATTTTTACCATGAAAATTCTTAGTTTTTGATTTAAAAGTGATGAAAAACAATGAGTAATTGAAAGAGTAAGCTTAGAATTGATTACCTATGACTTGGGGATAATAATTGGTGAAGAAATTCGTTCCCAGGGTTGTGAGGTTCGAAAATTTGAAGAAGAAGAAGTCTTCCCATTTTATATATATTTTTCGGCCAGCTATTCTGCCTCGTTTCTCATACCAAACGATCCTGAAACTCGATTTTTATGTCTCCAATGGATTCCTTGTGAAATTCTAATCAAGTTAAGCTTTTGAATCACATAATTTCACCTTATAATGAAGGAGATATGGTGGTTTTAATATTTGCAAATAGTGCAGATTTTTAATATGTCGTCAGTGACAATTTCGTAATTAATCTGAAAAATCTGGTAATCTTAGTAAAATGCCCATAAAATCCTCATACGATGTCCAAATTCGATGATTCTTTTTGTTACGGGTCCGTAATTACGATACGAATCTGATACTTCATTCAAAACAGACATCGGATCTCATTTGTTCAATATGATATCATTTATGCTTGAAGAAACGACGTCGAAGCATAAGAAAGAACGAGCGCAACACAACTCAAACCTATTTGAAACTCACCCGAGTCCTCGGGGCACTAAACCAAATATGCACGCAACTCTAAAATTATCATACGGACTTGCTCGTGCGATCAAATCATGAAAATAACATGTAAAACTATGAATTAAACCTCAAAACTCATTATTTTTCTCAAGAACACGTAAAGTTCACTATTTATCAACCGGACATCCGAATCACGTCAAATAAATTCCGATTCTCGCCAAATTTCTCATACAAGGCTTAAATATCATAACAAACTTGTATCGAGCTCCGGAATCAAAATACGGACCCGATACCAATGGTTTCAAACGTGAATTCATTTTTTTATTTCATTAATAATTCAGCAAAATAATTTCTTTCAAAAATTGATTTCTAAGGCTTGGGACCTCGGAATTCATGTCCGGGCATACGCCAAGTCCCATATTTTACTGCGGACCTCCCAGGATCGTCGAAACACAGATACGAGTCCGTTTACTCAAAATGTGGACTCAAGTCAACTAAAACTAATTTTTAATTCTAAAAATTATTATTTCTTATATTTTCACATAAAAGCTTTTCGGTTTCACGCCCGGAATGCGCACGCAAATTGAGGTATTTAAAATTAACTTTTTTAGGGCTATTAAGCCTAGAGAGGAGTCTAACTTCATAAAATGACCCCTTGGGTCATCACACTAATTTTGATAAATTTCGAATGGGTTTCATTTTCCTAGCATATTTTGAAGTTATTAATCTGATGTTGATAGACTCAGAGCATTTGGGAGTCGATTCGAGGGGCAAGAGCATCGCGGAATAGTTTTCGGGCCAATTTGAAGTAAGTAACGATTGTAACTCTAGACCTGAGGGTATGAAACCCCGGTATTTTATATTGTTTTGGTAAATGAGGTGACGCACATGCTAGGTGACAAGCGTGTGGGCGTGCATCATTAGGGATTGTGACTTGGTCCGTCCCATAGCGACTATTAAGCCGCGTATTCGATTTGAAACCTTATGATATCCTGTATTTTAGAAACTTATACTTGTTTATGGGTTGTAAGCCATGTTTGGGGCCTTGTGCCAACCTGTTTAAGCCCTCAGGGGTTACACTATTCTCACACTATTCTGATAGAAAAAATTGTGAACTCAGTCATGTTTACTACTTATTATTATTTTCACTGTTATCACACTGTTTTAAAACTTTGAGAGGTATTTTGGGCTGAGTCCCGTGAGTTGAGATGAGCTGCCCGAGTGTCTTGTGAGGATGACTGAGTGAGGCCGAGATCCAAGTATGTGAGGATAGTTATGGATTAGGCTGCACGCCGCAACAATATCTATTATATGGATCAGGTTGCACGTCGCAACAATATATATATTATATGAATCGGGCTGCACGCCGCAACAATATATATTATGTGGATCGAGCTACACGCCACAGCAATATAGCGCTTGGGATGTAGGAGCCCCTCCGGGGTATGTACACTCCCAGTGGGACCAGTCGACTATTATATGAATCGGGTTGAACACCGCAACGTATGTTATATGAATCGGACTGCACGCCGCAACAATATATATATATATATATATATATTTATATATATATATATATATATATATATATATATATATATATATATAATACTTAAGGTGTAGCAATGAAAAAAAGTTATTACCTAAACTGCATATATATATTCTAAAGTGCGTGAGTATAAAATAAATTTTATAGCATACAAGTTAATTATTGTATATCATTTGACATATCTTTTAACTTCTTAATTTTTGTTCTGGAGTACGTAATTGGAAGTAATTTTAATCACCTGTAATTTGTTTGTAAACAACAGACACTACATGAGAAAAAGGAAAGGTAGATTCAGTTCTCCCTGCTATGAAGGCTTATGAAACTTCTTGCTTACAATTTTCATAAGCACTTTAGTAATAATTTTAATTATTTTTAATTTCTTTTAAGATAAATCATCTATCGAGTGGTAGAGAAACGACAACGCTCTAATTTTGTAATATCAGCAATCATGATGTAACTCAGTAAAATAAAGATTTGAACTTTAATAGAAATAACAAGGGGAAACATTTTAAAAACATCTAAATCGAAACAACTGAAGCGGCCAAGATATCACTCAACACGCCATCTAAATACACAAATAACATCTTTTGATGAAGTTAATTGTTGTAAAATCCAGATTTTCATGAATGTTTTGTTGTAAAATCCATATTTTCATGAATGTTTTGTGTTTGTCAGCTTAGTTGTAATACCTTATATGGCATGTTAATGTCGATTTTAACAGAATATGGCACAAATATGGTCATCCTGGTTGTACTTTCATTTTCGAATTTATTGTGTTGGTCGGCTTGGTTGTAATCACCAAATATAGTTCTTCATATGGCATGTTATGCCCAGTATAACAGAGTAATGTGAATTTTAACAGAAAAAACTAGGCAATTATGGCTCTAATGCAGTAAAGTTCACTAACAATAAAAATCTGGGCATTCACGCTAATGCAGTAAATTCATTCTATGATGCAGTAATTACAGAACATGAAGTGCTGCATATAGAACAACTTTAGAACAGATACTGACCCTAATACAGTAAAAAACTAGGCAATTCACTAACAGTAAAAATCTGGGCATCCACTATAATGCAGTAAATTCATTCTACATATCACTAATGCAGTAAAATCTGGGCAGTAACAGTCAATGCAGTAATTACATATCACCAAAAATAATAAAGTTAGTATGTCAAACTGATGATCGAATGTCATACTATAATCCCAAAAACTAACACAACCTAAATCATACTATGACATTCAATTCAATTAGCAGTACCAATATTGCCCATATGAATTTATTAGCATAACTGAAGCATGCAACCACTACAATTCGGGACCACCTCAAAATTGAAACATGCAACAACTACAAGAAGACAAACTATAAAGTATATACATAAAAATGAAGGATAAAGCTTAGATGTAGTCTAAACCGAAACCCTAGACCACAAAAATCAAGGAATTTAATGAAGAAAAGACTAACATTTACAGCAAGATCATATGAAATCGGCAGTTTGGAGTCACTACTACCGCCGGTCTCTTAGAGCTTTGAGAGAGTGAAAAGAAAAAAGGAAAATAGAGATTAGGTCTGTGAGAGTCGATAGTTCAAAGAACGGGCTAGTATTTTAGGGTCGGGTAGTGGGTTAGGTCGGATCTATATTAAATCTAATCGGATGAGTTTGGTGTTGCCACATGGCCCATCTATTAAAATAAGGGTATTTGTGTTTAATAAAATAATGTCAGAGGCTTTAATGCTCTAATAGTATACCGAAGGGCTTATTTAAACCATTGATAACAGTAGAAGACCATATCAGACCCTTTGCCGTTATTAAATTAGTCGGCCTGACATATAGACTACTTGGTTGCAATTACAAGCCTCTGCAAAAATCATTTCTTTCGGGAAAATAGCAATAACTTTATGTCATACGAATAAGCAGGCACCGAGTTGGTTTTTATATATAAGAGAATGAAAGAAATATTAACAAAAGGTAGGGGCGGCCCTTCCCTAAAGCAGGTAAAGCAACTGCTTTAAGCCTCAGATTTGTGAGGGGACCAATTTTTATTACACCTAATAGACTATATATAAGTTTAAAATAAAATTACGTGAAGTGAAAATGTTCAATTTTTTAACGAATTTAGAGAAGAAGGACTTGTAATTGCTATGATTTCTGTCAAGAAATTGCATTTGAAATGAATATGGAACCCGAATTCCGTATTAAACGTGTGATATATAGGAATAAATAATTTGATGAAAATAAAATCTCAAAATATCTCAAAGAGTCTTTTAGAGTTAATTACTTTTATACGTAGTAGAGAAAACTATTTTTTAACTTCATAAGGATTTGAACAATTCGAAACATATGAAACTATTTTTGGTTCTGTATTTAGTGGTAAAAAATCTGAGATCATTAGATGATGGAAATTTGAAAAAACATTGCCTTAATCTTGAATGTTACTTAAATCATAATAATCGATCCGATATTGATGGTTTAGATTTATTTTCTGAATTAAAAGTGTTAAGAAAAATAGTATAATTAGAATATAACAGTCTATTTGATATACTCAATCAAATAAGAAGATTTGATTCTTTTCCAAATGTCTATATTGCTTATAGAATATTGTTAATAACTCTTGTTACCATTGCTTCAGCAGAAAGAAGTTTTTCAAAATTAAAATTGATAAAATCTTACCTAAAATCAATAATGTCTCATGAGAGGGTAAATAGATTTGATATATCGTCCATTGAGAAAGACTTATTAGGAGCAGTTGATTATAATAAAATTATTAATAACTTAACTTTGCATCTAAAAGAAGCAAAAATAAAATAAAATTAGAATTTAAATAAAAAATAATAATTTAAAAAAAAAAAAAAAAAAAAGATAAGGCCTCACATACAGTTGGGCTTTAGGCCACAAAATTTGTCGGTCCACCCCTGACAAAAGGAGAAATATAAACAAAAAATAAAAGCTAATCTCATCATCCCTCAACGTAAAGAGTCCACTTCTTTGATCCTCGAGTTTGTTCTGATTGATACTCATGAGTCATGACCATAAACAAATGTCATATCGCAATATATAATCAACATATTAAAATATAAGTCTTTTGCATGACAGAAGGAGGTGAAAATGAAAAAGAGTCAAAGCAGAGTAAATTCACTTTAGTGGCAGATTCTATATATATATATTTGTCATAAAATATTACACACGCCACGATCTGCAGAACGACCTCGAAGCTCCTCAGTCTCCCTTTGAGCTCTCTCCAAATATTCTCTCAACTTGCGAATCTCGTCATCTGATTTCTTCTGTGCTTCTTTCGCACTTAGTTCTGCCTCCAACCGAGCAGCCTGCTCTTTCGCCAATTGCTCTTCAAGCCTATGTGTTGTATCCTTCAGTTTTGACTCAACCTGTCAAAGATGAAACAACAGCTATATAAAAAGCCCAAAGGCGCTATCTTGTTATCAGATGGCAGACCTAATTCATAGATTATAACGTACTTCCATAGCACCAAAATACTACATACAATTCAACAAAGTTGTATTTGTATCGTGACTTTTCAAATAATCTTTTTCATCTTATCGTTCTATAGTTATGTTTGAATTAATTCATTTACGAAATTGAGACATAATTTGCACAGTTTGACCCTTGTTGAGTGAATCAAATTATCTGCTTTGCGGGACAGAGTAGGTAGAGAGAGCAAGACAGCTAAAATTACTATTTTAGCTGGCTCATAAGCGATATGATGTTCCAAACATGCCAAGTAAAATCTAGAAAGCAAAGGAAGATCGTTCAAACTTATTCCTCTGGTGCCTTTGGCAAAGTCTAATATCTACCATGATTTCCAAGCAAAAAAGCAGTGCCAATTAAAAGTTTCTTTGATGAAACCTACTATAACTACAGAATTGTATTACTCAAACAGATTAGTGGAAGGTAGCCACAAAGCATATCCCTTGCTATTACTCAAAATGTATTGCATACTTAGCAGAGGCATTATTTGGCAATATACTGACTATGTTGCGCGGACTCTCCAAAATGTAGCCGCACCCGTGTCGGATCCTTCAAAAATGCACTACTTTTAGAGGATCCGACACGTATCCGGCCACATTTTCGGAGAGTCCGGGCAACATAGTATACTGATGAATTATTTTCTAGTAGTAGAAAGAGCTCAATAAAGATCAAATATACCACTTCAGTTATTCGCCTCAGTTGCTCTTCATATGACTTCTGCATTTGTTCCTTCAACTCTAATATCTCTTGCTTCGAATATCCCACCAAGTTATTAACCTCAGTTGCTTGATTATGAAGTTTGACGGCTCCTTTCTGTACATGTAACATTACAATTAATAAGTGGCCCAATAGCTGGATGAGGTCAGTTTGATTGATAATACATACCTTCAATTCCTTGAACAAGTCATCTGTATATGGTTTTCCACCATTATTCTCTACGACAACATTTACCAGGGAAAGTAGTTGTTTCAATTGGTCTGCTTTCTTCAGATGATCTTTAGACTTATTATCAAAAAGCACTCGCCTGTTTCCACACATGGCTAGGATATCCTAGATCATAAATACAAAATACTTTAAGTTGAATATATCTCATACTTGTGTACAAAATACTTCAAGTTGAATATATCTCATACTTTCATAAGTTTGAAGAGGAAAACAAGAACTAACAAAGCCAACTAAAGTTCGACGATTGAATACTAACAACATATAGCTCTATTAGTGGAAAAACTTCTTTTTCCTGACTTTTTGAAAGGGAAAAAAAGTCTGTGGATCGCAATGTTCAAGATGCATTGTAATTTTTCTACCCATTTTCTTGTTCTTTAACCCTTCAAACCCTGACTGCAACATAAAACTATTAACTGGTGCTGATTTTGCTAGATCATCAACACAAATAAAGCCCAAACTATCTTATTTAATTCCAAGAATTTGAAAAGAGAAAACAAGGCAATCAAAGTACCTAGCTATGTTATTAGAAGAACTTCATTCCTTTCTTGTTTTGTAGTTCCTTATTTTTTTGGTTATTATAAATCAAGTCAGATGATCCCCCACCCCCCATCCCCCCCAAAACCCCCCAAAAAAAAAATTCCTCACATCTTCTACTAGATTCATCCCGCAAACTAATGTTTCTCAACTATCAAGATGATTAAATCTCCAAAGTGTTGGGGGCAAAGAAAAAACTCTTGAACAGAAGAATTTTCAAAATACAAATACATTTGATAAATAAAATCAATTAGCTTACTGAAAGTTAGGTTGCAAAAGTGAGATTATCTTTAAGCACATTATACCTTCAAAGGCTCAGGGCAGTCACGACCTAGGTAATCGTCCAGAGTTTCGTCATTGTCTTCAAGGTCATCCCCACCAGTGAAAACCAAAACCATGTAATCACTAATTTTGCCCCCAAAAAACTCCCTCAGACTCTGAACAGCAGCTTGTTCTTCTCTTGAAAAGCGAGTCCGCACAGATAAAACTACAAGAACAGCATGAATCCCATCCTTGGCCATGTTGATGCATTTAACAATTTCATTTCCAATAAATTCGGGTTCAGCAGAAAAATCAAATAATCCTGCAATTCCGACAAAGTCAGCTTTGGTTTGATTTTGATGTAATCAAACAACAGATCAAAGATCCAATATAGAGCATCTATACATGGGGAATTTTCTAGTGTTGAGGCCACATTGTTCAGTATGTTAACACGTTCATTTGCAAATCTGATGCACCGTGCTTTATCAGTCTCTTTAGATAACTCAGGAACAGTTAATACCATATGAGGAATGAAAGAAAACACAGTAAGACCGTCTCACCTGGTGATTTAAGATCTATAAAGAAGGATACTCCCATCAATAAGTTTACAGTTTATATACTTTAACAAAACAAGATATACATAATACACTCACATTTCCGAGATTACACAACGACCAATTGAGAATTCTTAGAAAACTCTTTTCATGCCTTTTTATGTGCTAAAATTGGGATTGACTTTTTTCAGCACTATTATTCTTTAGAACATGTAAATCGTCAAAGCATATCACTGTATATAAAAAGTACTCCACATGCTAGTCAAACACAACACAAATATAGATACTAACATTTCATAAAGAAATCTGCATTAAATTCCACCTTTACTTAATGACAAAACATTTTTCGAAAATCATTAGTTATAAGCATCAGACAGAGTAGTACATGACTTACTTGAACTCTTATCATTTATAAGATACTATCTTTATAATACAAATATAGCTTGTTGCAACAACTAAGGAAAAGGAAGGATATGCATCATATACCAGGGGTATCAATCACATCGAGTATTTGGCCATCTTCTAGTACAGTCCTCTGTAGCTCACAAGTACTCGTAACACCAGCCGAGCTAGACATTGACCTGAATGCCTTTCTTCCAAGAATGCTGTTGCCTGTGGCACTTTTGCCATTACCTGTTCGCCCAACCAGAACCAGTGTCCGAGCTCCATTTGCAGCGAATTCCCAGTCTTCACTTATTGCACTTCCACCCATCTTATCTTTATTGAGTCAAAGAACATAAAATGAAGGAGCAGTTGGGTAAATTGTGAAACAGTAGGGTCAAAAGATGCTGATGTTCAAAGAGTACAATACTGATAGCTATATGATATAAGCATTATCAACAAAACAAATTTTTCTTAAGCAAATGTAAAACCTGAATAACGAGGTTTACATAATGCATGTGAAAGTAAGTAAACTCTTAAATAGTAGGTTCAAGTCAAAGCTAGGCTTTTTTTTTCCTATGGAGGTGAAACAAATTACTTTTTTTTAGATGATAACAGAATGGAGGTGAAACAATAATGTCTAACTATAATAATTTCTGAATGGTTAATGGATGAAAAGAGGAAAGGAAATAGAAGAGTGAGAATACAGACAGTTTAAGGGGCTATTCAAGGTTTTCATGCAATACTATAAGATCCCTAATTGTTTTTTCGACTGTCTTCTAGATGGTTGGTATAAGCTCGAGATTATTGGACCTAGAAGGAGTTTGAGTCATGTTCCGGAATATTCAAATAAGCAAAACTAAAGGGATAAAGTTGAACTCTAAAACAAAGAAAGAGAAGAAAGCCTTAAGAATTTCACCTGACAACCCTACATTAGGTCCAGTCAATCTACTAATGAACGCAAAAAAAAAAAATCAACTTGTTTGGAAACCTTTGACTATTAATATCTGCATCAGATTGCTTATAATACGGATAGAATCTGTAAAGAAAAGTCAAAGAAATCTTGAATACTGGTTCAACAAACCATCATACTGGTGAGCTAACATATTTGGGAATAGCTTGCTAAATAAGTGAGATAGGGCGAGAGACTTGAATGTAAATCCTCTAAAGTCCCAAGACCTCAATCAACACCAGGTTAAACACTCAAAAGTAACACCAGGCTAGCACCCAAGTTTGTGGCCTAAGGTTCAATGGTGTCAGTGAAAACCTTGGAGACCACAATTCAAATCCCAACGGACAAAAAAAAAAAAAGCTAGGTGATTTTTTCCTATCTTCCTAAGCCTTGGCAGGCAGAGTTATCCAATACTTGCACGGGTTGGAGGTAGCAGGTACAAGATGGAGTTAAGGTGCGCATAGTTATTACAAATAGTAATAATGACATACTAGAATCCAACTCAAACACCCGACTAACCAAACAATCGGCAGTATCAAGTGACTGTCATGCCCAATTTCTACTCCCTCCCTACCCCCCACCCCCCCA